>CM075986.1:31073623-31196067 GCA_038087875.1 Malacoraja senta | reverse complement strand
TAAAATTGTGGGGGCTCTGTAAACCATCTAATATTCAATTGCCTACTCTGCTTTTTGGAGAGAATCTAGCCAAAAGGGTAAAAGACCTGAATGAAGAAGCAAAAACCGTGGGGATGATGAAACCACCTGGTGCTTGGCAGATCAATTCGAAGGCAGTTTCCCTACCGACGTGTGGTCACTGGGGCCGGTGAAGGGAACAAATCGGTCTTTCCCATATATGCGTTATTGGCGCACTGCTCCTGGGGCACGTGGAGGTTACAGTATTCCCACTAAGAGCAGGGGACAACAATTACCATCGGCAAACCCCGAGGTAGGGGGTCTGGTCCTGTAAGAGACATATTAAATGTTTCACACTTAAAAAGTTGGAGGAAGATTACAATTGTTCCTAAAAGAATGGAAAAATAACATCTGATGCATTTATACTGTGCAGTATTGTGGGGTTTAGAATTGAATTCTACCCATATTTGGATCCTCCTACTCAGCATATTCAAGCCGGACACATATTTTCTCAAAAGAAGAGAATATGGAGATTCAGGCAGAACTTGAAATATTGTGTAAAAAGGGGGTAATTGAGTAGTCAGTTCACCAACACCACCAATTTGTGTCAAGTATTTTTCCTAGAGCAAAAAAGGATGGTGTGTGTAGAATTAATTCTAGATCTGACAAGTCTTAACCCTTTTGTACAGTATAAACATTTTAAAATGGAGACATTTGCCAATGCCATACAGTTAATTTCAAGAAAATGCTATATGGCTAGCATAGATCTTCAAGATGCATATTACTCTGTGGCTATGCATGGTAATGATCGGAGATACTTTAAAATTTAGCTGGATGAGTCAATTATGGCAATTTAAAGCATTGCCTAATGGTTTAATCTCAGCTCCGAGACTATTTACCAAATTGTTAAAACCAATCTTAGCAGCTACTAAGAGCTCAGGGCCATTTGGTAATGGCCTATTTGGATGATATTCTGATTGTGGGAGACACTCGGGCTACAACAGAAGCATCAGTGTCAAGAATCAAGCTCACTTTCGAGAGGCTGGGATTTATTATCCATCCAGCTAAGTCCAAACTATTATCAAGCACAGTAATTGATTACTTGGGTTCACTATTAATTCAGAACACATGGTAGTGACTCTGCCCAAGGATAAAAGGCTGCAGTTAATTGAAGGTTGTATTAAGCTCATTATACAGCACCAACCCTCAATTAGGCAGGTAGCAAGCTTGCTTGGCAAACTAATTGCTTCATTTCCGGCTGTACAGTTTGGACCACTGCATTATCAGCAATTACAGCGAGCAAAGGTACAGGCATTGAGGATACATTCAGGGCATTTTGACAGGCCCAATGCAATTGGCAGTTGCAGCTATTACTGAAATACAATGGTGGATCAGGAGTGTCTCAAATGCTTCCAGAGAAATTCCGGTTTGAAACACCTTCCATTATTCTACAGACTGATGTAAGTGCTTTAGGTTGGGGCGCTACTAATACTATTTCCAGCTGTGGAGGTAGATGGAATGTGGAGGAAGTACCTTTGCTCCAAGAACAGGGATCAATTACCTAGAGCTTTTAGAAACATTTTATGGGCTTAAAGCTTATTGCTCTAATATGCAAAATTTGCATGTTCAGTTACAGATTGACAACACTACGGCAGTAGCGTATGTTAATCATATGGGTGGTATCAAGTGAGAATCTTGTGATAGATTGGCAAACATGATCTGGACCTGGTGTATTACCAGAAATATTTGGCTTTCGGCAATCTACCTACCAGGTAGATTCAATATATTTGCAGGCACAAGGTCACGTAAATTCAATGACAATACAGAATGGATGTTGGATCATGACAAATTTAATTAAATTGTTGCACGGTTCGGGATGCCAGAGATTGACTTGTTTGCATCCAGACTTAACCACAAATTACCTAAATATGTGTCATGGGAACCTGATCCTGGGGCAGTAGCGGTGGATGCTTTCTCGCTGCATTGGTGTGAAATGTTTCTGTATGCATTTCTCCATTTTGCCTCATTAGTCGGTGTATACAGAAGATCAAACAGGACTCCGCTTCAGGAGTAATTGGTGGTACCAGACTGGCATACACAACCATAGTACCCTCTGGTGTTAAAAATGATCACAAAGCCCCTTATGATTATTCCTAAACAGGAAAACCTGCTTGTGCACCCTGTAACTGGTGATTCGCATCCTTTACATGATCGTATTGGTTTGTTGATTTGCAGATTCTAAGGAGGCCATATCTCGGAAGAGGACTATCAGATCGTACTGTGGATGTTATTACGGCAGCCTGGAGGGATAGTACCCAGAAGCAGTACATTTCTTACATAAGGAAATGGGAGGTTTTTGCTTAAAGCAGAATATTACATATCACACCGCAGACATCTCAGACATGTTCGAGTTTCTGTCAACTCTTTATTTTGATTTGCAGTTAAGCTATAGTGCGATCAATACTGCAAGGAGTGCCCTCTCTGTATATCTATGGAAGGAATCAGAACAAAATCCTGTAGGGTCACACCCTTTGGTCTGTAGGTTTATGAAGGGAATTTTCAATTCCAAGCCTCCTAGACCCAGGTATACAGAAATCTGGAATGTAAGAGATGTGCTAATGCTCCTTCGTCAATGGACTCCTATTGCAGTTCTGTCCTTGGCCAAAATTACCATGAAGGTAGTTATGCTCATGGCACTGGTTTCAGCACAGAGTGCAAACATTGCAGAAACTACGAATAGACAGGATGAAAATAGCAGCAGATGCCATTACGTTCTATGTCTATGATTTTGCTCAAACAGGGTAGACCTGGAGTCACAGGATGTAAGTTGATTTTTTCAGCATATCCTACGGATTCACGTCTATGTGTAGTATCACATTTACGATGTTACATTGAAGCCACCAGAACCTTAAGAGGTGCAGAATCAGCATTTCTTATCAGCCATAAAAAAACACATAAGAAAGTGTTGGTTCAGACTATTTCAAGGTGGCTGAAGCAGGTGTTGGCTGATGCAGGTATTGATACTGACAAATTTAAATCTCATTCCACCAGGGCGGCATCAACATCGGCAGCCAAGGATTTGGACGTCCCAATAGACCATATCCTCGCGGCCGCAGGATGGGCAAGTGAACGGATGTTGCACAAGTATTACCATAAGGAGATTACAAAACCTGGTGCTGTTTTGGATTCAGTATTAAGTTCCCCCTTATGATAAAGGGGTTACCTATTGTTGTGATAAATAAACCATTAACTGATTGCATCTATGTTATGGTTGTGCATTGTTGATTGCTTTACTCATTTAGAGTCAATCAATGCAGTGAGATGCCTAGATTTGAATCTATGACATGAAATCACAGAGCTTTAAAATCTTCACGTAGTCGCTCACGTGACTCCGAAGTAAAATAGTAAGATTAAACGAGAACTTACCAGTTTGAAGTTTGATCTTTATTTTATGAGGAGTTACGATGAGGGACTACGTGCCCTCCGCTCCCACCCCTAATAAAGGTCAACTGCTAGTTCTAGTCTTCACGTATCTTACTATCATACTTCAATAATTATTATCTGTGATTTCACACCGCTGCTTTGAAGATTGACACATGTGCGGCTGGACGGGTCTTCTTCACGTAGTCCCTCATCGTAACTCCTCATAAAATAAAGATCAAACTTCAAACTGATAAGTTCTCATTTAATCTTACTATTTTATTGTATTAATTTTAATATATTAATGTTTAAAATCCATGCATTGAAGGAAGAATATTTTACAGCCCATCTGTGGTCCCTAACCCTAACCCTAACACTAACCCTAGCCCTAACCGGGCGTCACCCGCAGGACAGCAAACGTCAGCGGATGAGACACTCAGATGTCGCCACTGGATTTGAACATTCCAAAATCCAGGGGCGACAGGGAGACACCGCGCGTCACGCGCGTCACTAACTGTGTCATTGCATCACGACCCGACCACGACGCGACAACCTCTTTTCAGGCTGTCGCCGAAATGTCACCCAAGTGGTAGATATGTTACAAAACGTACCTTCAGTGGCGCTGCAGTTCTGCCACTGGCAGTGTGCGCGACTTTGGCTCCTTTAAGAGGGGGGCAGGGTTAAAATGCCGTTTTCTCCTGCCTGTCGAAGTCGATTTTCTCAGGCTGTTTAGCTGCTGCAGAGAAATCACTCCAACATCCGTTCTATCAAGTTTTTTAAAAACATCGCTGGATAATTTAATTGCTGGAGTAAATGAAAAATCGAATTCTAAAGCCGTCAACGCCGACAACGGGACGGATCTCCTGTACGGAACAGATAAAGGTAAGCTGTTTATTTTACATATAAACGTGCTTCTTAGGGTTACTTTAATCCAAATTTTACATTGCGAAAAGGTGATTTAGGCCCCATACGAACCGGCAGTGTTTTTCCTGCCGATATGGGGTTTAAATTCACCGCAAATCGCAACGTTTCAATCGATCCCGTTCCACAAAATCCCACTCGCAAGATGATTAAAATGGCCATTAATTTACGGGAATTAAACACTAAATTCCTTCCATTTGGCCTATAAATTCATGACAATGAGATTTAAAAATCATGTTATATTGTGAATTCTTGTGTGAATGTTATTTGGACACTTAGGCTATTTAAAAATGTTAACCTTTTCTTAAGAAATGGATAGATGTTTAAATCTAGTAATTGAATTTTGTAATTAGCTACAATTAGATAACTAACTAATTATATGCTTTAATTTCAGGTCATCCAAGTAAGATTGTTTCATATTTGTTTCAGAATGCTTCAATCTATAATAACTAAACATTTCATTCAGTTCTCTTAGTTTTTAAGAAAGTTATGGGCTTTTGACTGTCGATCACAGCTTTTGAGTTAAATCAATGGAAAAGCAATAGGGAACAAGCTAATTTCCGAGTATGAGATTAGCATCTTTTTTAATACTGAAGATATGAAAGTGAATTAGGTGTCAAATTAAACTTCTTTTTATGCTTCTTTTTATGCTTTATCCGATGGGATAAATTGCAGACTTGATTTTTAAAATCTCAAAATTTTGTAACATTGCTACAAGTGGGACAGGCCATTTAGGGTGGCAGAGTTGTAGAGTTGCTGCCTTACAGTGCCTGCGACCCGGGTTCAATATTGACTAGGGCTGCTGTCTGTACGGAATTTGTCCCAAATTGTAAATTGTCCCAAGTGTGTAGGAGTGTTCGTGTATGGGGATTGCTGGTCGGAGCGGACTCGGTGGGCCGAAGGGCCTGTGACCCCACTGTTGCTCTAAAGTCTAAAAGTAAAGTCTAAAGTCTAAAGCTTTCAGTCTTCTACTGAATAAATTGGCAAAGGTTTCGTGATCTCTACTGAGAGACTGTGACCAAGCCATCCTCATCATTATATTAATGTCTAACATTGCCAGTGCATCTTATTATTATTGGTCTTGCCATCGTCTTGTGGCTGCCACTCTGGCCAGTGGGAATGAGGCATGGAAGGTATATTTCACGGTTTCCTTGTGTTCAGGTTGCGCAAGGGGATGGTGATTGTCATCCTGAAGTTTTATTTCCTACCTAAATGAAATGCGAAAGAACCTGATGATTTCCTGCAACATTATTTCAACCCATCATTTCAAAACCAATGATAGACACAAAAAGCTGGGGTAAAGCAGTAGGTCAGACAGCGTCTCTGGAGAGAAGGAAGAGGTGACAGGGCGGCCATGGTGGCGCAGCGGTAGAGTTGCTGCCTCACAGCTCTAACAGCGCTGGAAACCCAGGTTCAATCCCGACTACGGGTGCTGTCTGTACGGAGTTTGTAGTTCTCCTTGTAACCGCATGGGTTTTCTCCGAGATCTTCAGTTTCCTCCCACACTCCAAAGACGTACAGGTTTGTAGGTTAATTGGCTTGGTGTATGTGTAAAATTCTCCCTAATGTGTGTAGGATAGTGTTAATATGCGGGGATCGTGGACTCGGTGGGCCGATGGGCCTGTTTACGGGCTGTATTTCTAAACTAAACTAAAGGTGACGTTTCGGGTCTCAACCCAAAATTTCACCTGTTCCTTTTCTCCAGATGCTATCTGAACCACTGAGTTACTCCAGCTTTTTGTGTCTATCTTCGGTTTAAACTAGCATCTGCAGTTCCTTCCAAAACATTTCCGAACCAGTCCCAGGTATCAACTGTCTATAACTGTGACACCATGCAAATGTCAAACACATTAATTTAAACCAGGCATTGGAGATTCTGTCAAATCAAAATGTCAGATGTTTTAAACAATGTAAAATGGACCTTTATATCACTGTCATTCAAATCAATAATTTATTTTCTAAAAATGAGAAGCTTAATTTATTTCTGTCAAAACTTTCCTCCCCAAGGATAATTTTAATATCAACATCAATTTTTACAATTTATGTGAGAGCTTTCTCCTCATTACCACGTACGGTCTACATTGTAAGTTTTCCCTGTGACCTGCGTGAGTTTTCTCCGGAATCTCCGGTTTAGTCCCACACTGGGAAGGGGTGGGAAGGTTGTAGGTTAATTGGCTTGGTATCATTGTAAATTGACCCTTGAGCGTGTGTAGGATAGTGCTAGTGTGTGGGGATCGCTGGTCGGCATGGACTTGGTGAACTGAAGGGCCTGTTTCCGTGCTGTATCTCTAAGCAAAACTAAACTAAACTAATCTAAACTAATCTAAACTTAATTACAATCAGGCTGAAGAAGGGTCCCAATCAAAAATGCTGCCTGACGCTTGAGTTACATCCGCACTTGGTCTTTTGCCTTTTATCTACTTTTATATCTCAGTTGATTTTCCTTTCCATTGATGCCAATTTAAAGGTAAATCTCCCAAAATGCATCAGCACATATTTCCTTTAATTGGATGCATGTTGAAATAACCAAAAATATTGCTAATAGCTTAATTAGCATTTGGCAGAGATATGAAGGTTCCACTAAATATGAGATTTACCCAATACTTTGATGAAGGATGATACTGAAAATATGCACATATCTCCGCCAAATGCTAATTAAGCTACTAGCAATATTTTTGGTTAAGTTATTTCAACATGCATCCAATTAAAGGAAATATGGCAGTTTGAAACCATTTGATTCCGTTTTATCTTCTTGGCATTATGGTGTTTTTTTTCATCGTGAATTATCATGCGTGCATCATCGAGTCTCTTTATTCTATTTTTAATTTATATTCTAGGATCTGAATAAACTGTCCAGTTTGGATTAGTCGGTGGCACTCTTGTCTCTGAGTCAGATATTTGTGATTCTGTGTAGGAACGAACTACAGGAGCTGGTTTAAACCGAAGATACACACAAATGCTGGAGTAACTCAGCGGGACAGGCAGCATCTCTGGATATAAGGAATGGGTGACGTTTCGGGTCGAGACCCTTCTTCAGACTGAGGGGGGTGTTAAGTACTGAAGAAGGGTCTTGACTCGAAATGTCACCCATTCCTTCTATTCAGCGATGCTGCCTGTCCCACTGGGTAACTCCAGCATTTTGCAGATGCTGCCAGACCCATTGAGTTACTCCAGCATTTTGTGTAAATCCATCAAATGTAATTACTGTTTGCAGAACCTTGCATTGTGTAAAATCAATCTTCCATTTTGACCACACAATAATCACTGCATTTCACATTAACTAATTGCTTGTGGCATCCTTTGACACACAAGATGCCATCTAAACGTTTTTTTGCTTTTACTATTTGTTACATCTGCTTTATGATAATAAATAATAAATAGGTCGCAGCACATGGAATTTGGGCTGGGATTGATTAACAGAGGAAAAGCAAAATATGGAGTAAAGGAATGTTTCACAAGCAGACAGGCTATGGCAATGCTTACCAGAGGGATTAGTGCACGGACTAATGTCATACTTTCAAGTTCACTAAGGATTCAAAACAAGATTTAGAGAGTCATAGAGTCGTACAGAGTGGAAACAGGCCTTTCAGCCCAACTTGCCCATACTGACCAGCATGTCCCATCCACACTAGTCCTACCTGCCTGCGTTTGGCCCAGATCCCTCTAAACCTATCTTACCAATGTACCTGTCTAAATATTTCTGAAACGTCGTGATAGTACCTACCTCAACTACTTCCTCCGGCAGCTCGTTCCATTTAACATTTAAAATGAGATAAAATGATGTATAGATGTGAAGTTCAGGAGAATGGAAAAGGAGGATGTAAAAACATTTCACTGGATTATGTAGATTCAAGTGAGTGGGAAAGAACATAGCAAATGAATTACAATGAGGGAATATCTGTGCAGAATACCAAAGCAGAGATTTTTTTTAAATAACACACATTGGGAAATAACAAAGTTTAAAGGAAACTATTTATCACAAAAAGCTGCCATGCAGATGCAGTAGCGATTGAAAGAAAAATGAAAGAAAGACAGACACAAAAAGCTGGAGTAACTCAGTGGATCGGACATCATCTCTGGAGAGAAGGAATAGGTTTGCCTGGCCCGTTGTGTTACTCCAGCTTTTTTGTGTCTGCCTCCAGTTTAAACCAGCATCTCAAGTTTCTCCTTACACAAGCAGAAAAACACCTTATAATATTATTATAATTTTTAAAATATTTTGTTTTTTAAGAGATACAGCACGGAAACAGGCCCTTCCGCCCATCGAATCTGAGCCGACCAGCGATCCCCGCACACTAATATGATCCTACACACACTATTACAATTTTACCTGAGGGAAGTGTGGGAAGTAACCGGAGCTCCCGGAGAAAACCCATGTGGTAACAGGGAGATCATACAAACACCATACAGACAGCATCCATAGTCAGGATCGAACCCGGGTCTCTGGAGCTGAAAGGCAGAAACTCTACCGCTGCGCCACTATAAGTAGTTTTGGGGTGCATCGTAGATCCACAGTAGTATCCTGCATGAAATTAAATAGAGGTCTGGCTGACATCTCAGGTTGACAAAAGATCCCATGGAAATAAATGAAGAGCAAGGAATTAAGCCTGTGCTTGGCATGGTGGCACAGCTGGTAGACCTCCTGCTGTATGGCATTAGCACTCCTGGTTCAATCCTGACTTTGATTGCTCTCCAAGTGGAGATTGCACATTCTCCCTGTAATTAGATGGATTTCCTCTGAGATCCCAAAGACTCGTGAGTCGGTTGGTCAATTGGCCACTCTACATTCCCCTACGGTAGATGGTAGAATCGGTATGAATTTGAGGAGAATGGTGAAGAGACAAAAAAGAGGATGAGGAGAATAGAGGATGTGTACTGAGGTGCAGTCAAAACCATTTTGTTGTGTGCTATCCAGTTAGCGGAAATACTATACATGATTTCAATCGAGCCGTCCACAGTGTGCAGTTGGAGTGGAGGTTTAAAAGAGTGGAGCGATGGCAATGCGTGATTGCAGATCCACGTCTGGGACCAGCATGCAGAGAGTCGCCTGACTTTGGCCACACTACCAATTTCAGCTCAAATCCTTACTGTGCTGTGATTCCCATCGGCCACTCCTCACCTAAACCCTACTCACCACTCTCCGGACAAATCTCCTACTAACATTACAACCAGTCGCTGGCCCTGAACCTCATTCCAAGCTCGGCAATTGTCTGCAATCCCACTTGAGCCTTCAGATCATAACCCATCCTAAACCCTGACATCCCCCCTCGACCCCTGCCCCCCACCATGGTCCTCTGTCCTTTCCCAACCCCAAACCCTTTTGCACAGACTGAAACTCTCCGCTTCCCTTTATGTTGTCTGGCATTGTGGGTGTAATGGACGACTGAACTGTGTAGCCATGAATCCATGAATCAAACATTCTGAACTAAGCTGAAGCACTTGGACAGATGTGGCCGATATCCCAAGGCATGGACATTCACATGTGGAAATGCAGAAGAGGAACTTTTCCTTTTTTCCCCTCTTCCCCTCTTCTTCAAGGAACAAATGTCCCCTTGATGAGCTTCCACTCAGTGGACGTCAATTGACCTTAATTTCAGTTAACATTATTCCTATATAAAGTGATTGGGTATCACTGCCACATAATAAAAGATCACATTGCGGAAACAAGGAACTGCAGGTGCTGGATACAAAATATGACACAAGGTGCTAGATGTGTTGGAAGGAACTGCAGATGCTGGTTTAAATCAAAGATAGACACAAAATGCTGGAGTAACTCAGCGGGACAGGCAGCATCCCTGGAGAGAAGAAATAGGTGACCTTTTGTGTCGAGACCCTTCTTCAGACTGATGTCAGGGAAGTGGGAGGTACATAGATAAGGAAGTGTACAGATAAGGAAGTGTAAGGTGTAGGTATGTTACAAAACTTACCTTCAGCGGCGCTGCAGTTCTGCCACTGGCCGTGTGCGCGACTTTGGTGCCTTTGAGGGGGGGGGCAGAGTTAAAATGCGTTTTTTCTCCTGCCTGTCCGATATATATCTTCTCGGGCTGCTAGCTAATGCTGAAGAATTGTTCTGACTGCCGTTCTTTGAATTATTTTTTTTAAATCGCGGGACAATTTCAGCGCTGGAGTAAAATAAACATCCGCTTCTAATGCCGTCAACGCCGATAACGGGACGGATTTCACGTACGGGACAGCTAAAGGTAAGCCGTTTATTTTATATATCAACGTGCTTCTCAGGATTACCTTAATCCAAATTTTACGTTGCGAAAAGGTGATTTAGGCCCCATACGAACCGGCAGTGTTTTTCCTGCTGATATGGGGTTTAAATTCACCGCAACTGCAACGTTCCAATCGATCGCGTTCCACAAAATCTCACTTGCAAGATGATTAAAATGGCCATTAATTTACGGGAATTAAACACTAAATTCCTTCCATTTGGCCTATAAATTCATGACAATGAGATTTATAAATCATGTTATATTGTGAATTCTTGTGTGAATGTTATTTGGACACTTAAGCTAATGTTAATATTTTCTTAAGAAATGGATAGCTGTTTAGATCTAATAATTGAATTTTGTAATTAGCTACAATTAGGTAACTAACTAATTATATGCTTTAATTTCAGGTCATCCAAGTAAGATTGTTTCATATTTGTTTCAGAATGCTTCAATCTATAATAACTGAAAATTTCATTCAGTTCTCTTAATTTTTAAGAAAGTTATGTTGACTGTCCTCGATCACAGCTTTTGAGTTAAGTCAATGGAAAAGCAATAGGGAACAAGATGCTAATTTCCGGGTATGAAAATGGCCATAACATTTTTAATACTGAAGATATGAAAGTGAATTAGGTGTCAAATTAAACTTATTTTTATGCTTTATCTGATGGGATAAATTGCAGACTTGATTTTTAAAATCTCAAAATTTTGTAACATTGCTATAAGGTGTGAAAACAAGACAAAGAGAATGAGGTTCAAGGAAATTGTGGAATAGATAATTGTTGTTAGAAGGTAACCACAAAGCAAACAGAGATAAAATGCAGTGGGAGACAGTAAGACTGGTCGGTGAACTATGAAAGCGGAGGGGATGGAGAGAGAGGGAAAGCAAGGGGTTACTTGAAGTTAGAGAAGTCAATGTTCATACCACTGGGGTGTAAGCTGCCCAAGCGAAATATGAGGTGCTGTTCCTGCAATTTGCACTGGGCCTCACTCTGATAATGGAGGCCCAGGACAGCGTGTGATTGGGAGGGGGAGTTAAAGTGTTTAGCTACACAAAGTGCTGGAGCAACTCAGTGGGTCAGGCAGCATCCCTGGAGATCAGACCAATGAGTAGACGAGTCAGGAAGTCAAGATGCAGCTTTATAGGACTTTGGTTAGGCCACATTTGGAGTAGATCATGCAGTTCTGGTTGCCCCATTAAGGCAATGATGGGGAACATTTGAAAATAATGCAGAGGAGGTTTACCAGAATGCTGCCTGCATTCCGGGGTGTTCGCTACAGGGAGAGGTCGGACAGTCTTGAATTGTTTTCTCCAGAACGCCGTAGGTTGAGGGGAGAACTGATAGAACTTTAGAACATTTTGAGAAACATAGATAGGGTGGGCAGTCAGAATCTTCTCCCAATTATGCAAAGCTTTAAGGTGAGAGGGGAATAGTTTAAAGGAAATGTGCTGGGCAACATTTTTACCCAGAGGGCAGTGAGTGCCTGGAACACACTGCTGGAGGTGGTGGTGGAGTGGCATTTTATTAGGCATTTTATTTGTTATTAGTGGCTGCTATACTAATAAAATGCCTCATAATATAGTGGCGTTTAAGAGGCTTCAGGATCGGCACATCAATATGTTGGGAATGGAGGGATATAGATAATGTGCAGGATTATAAGACAAGTCAAGTCAATTTTATTTCTATAGCACATTTAAAAACAACTCTCATTGACCAAAGTGCTTTACATCAGTGCAGGTACTAACATGCTACATACAGTGGTACATAGATCTAGCAATACATACATAAATACATACATACAGCGCTCCCTCAGAGGACCTCAAGAAACGCTTGTGAGTAGAAATAGGTTTTAAGTCTAGACTTAAAGGAGTCGATGGAGGGGGCAGTTCTGATGAGAAGAGGGATGCTGTTCCACAGTCTAGGTGCTGCAACCACAAAAGCGTGGTCGCCCCTGAGCCTATTGTGGGCTGAAGGGCCTGTTCCCATGGTGTACTGTTCTAATTTCTACGAGACTGCAGAGTGGCCACAGCTGAGGGTTGGAAGCATTGCTTTGCAGATACTTCTGCTCGAAGGAATCGTCTTATCTACAGTTTGACAAGACGGATCAAAAGCCTCCTCAATGCATATTTATTTTAAAAATATCAACCACCATTCAACATCTGAGGAAGTTAAGCACCTACACACTTGGCTTTGCAGGTTCTCAATTAAACTAACAAATGAACAAAAGTCAAAGGCAAGTTTACAAATATCCATTCCTCATTTAAAAAAATTCTCTAATCAGAAATCTAATTAACCACATCTGGATTCCCAATTAGTCACATTTCACCGACACACAACTCCTAAAAAATTAGTATATAGGTTAGGTAGTCTTATTTTACTTTGAACTTTCAATGCCCCTCCATATACAAATATGAGATCATATTTTGCGTTGATTTTGGAATAATGACAACTAAAATTCAATTATTGACTGGAACAACATCAAAGGGTCACCAAAGTGCCTTTAGATCTACATTTGACCCTCCACGGGCATTCTTTTATTAAATTGATTCAGTGTTACAGAATATATTTCATTTTCAGAAAAAAAGTATGTCAACTTTTCAGAGTCAAGGCTTTTAGGGCCAGGAAATTCTCGTGCCCAAGACAATGTTTTTTATTCACTGTTTGAGTAGAATGTATCTACGACCTGATGCTTTGTGCATTCATGCTAGCCATTTTCAAAGTACAAACCGCAACTGGCCATAGAGGTCCGTTGTCCTGGCTGCAGGTCCTCCAGTCGTCGCCTCGATCTAGATCGTCCAGCAAACCATTGCCCCTCTCGTCGCCCGGCCACCATTTTGCCATTGTGCCCCAGGGACGCCTCCCGCAGATGACCTTGGGGACGCAGATGTTAAGACCCCCGGTTCCTCGTATCAGCCCTTTGTTCTTGCGTCCGCCATCGCCGACTCCCTCCACCCTCCTCTCGGGTTCACCTCGGGGATGGGCAGGGGCCGAACTCGTGGCTTCCTTCCTCAGGTGGGTTTGCCGTTTCTACGGCGGGAGAGCCAGGTCTGCCGCATGGCCCAATGGCCCTTGCACTGTCCCTCCAGTGCAATCACGGGGTAGAGGGGAGAGGGGGTTGTGAGGAGCGAAGGGGTGGTGCTATATGTCAAACCATTGTAAACGGAGTCTGATACAAGTTTGATGTTTGATACAAAACTGCCTATCCTTGTTTTCCTTTGTCATTTACATTGGTGGGGTGGGAGATTGCGACCTTCACGTGGTCTGCCCTGTTTCGACGAATGCAATCAACCTGGCGTGCACAATCAAATAAGATCAAATAGAACAAGTTTTTCGACAACTTTAGGCTGTGCACGCCATACACAAGAAGAGAAGAAGAAGACGATTACATTGGTGGTCAGTCTCGACTCGAAACGACACCAATCTCTCCAGAGATGCTGCCTGTCCTGCTGAGTTACTCCAGCATTTTGTGTCTATCTTTGGTTTAAACCAGCATCTGTAGTTCCTTCATATACATTGATGGTAAATCAGCTCTCGGTGAAATTGAAGTAAAGGAAGTAAAATAAGTCTTAAGAAGTGTTCTGACCTGAAACGTTACCTATTCCTTTTCTCCGGAGATGCTGCCTAAAGTGTCGAGTTACTCCAACATTTAGTGTCTATCTTCAGTATAAACCAACATCTGCAGTTTCTTCCCACACATATTGTCTGCCCTAAAGCCAGTTAAAATTGGGCCAATGTCCTAACTGAAACTGAATTTCAGTGTAGTACGTTGCGCAACAAAATGGCTTCACATTGTGTTCATTCCATTGCGTGAACAGAAAGCTGAAGAGGTGTTTTAACGGGGAAACACAAGGAACAGCAAAGATGCTGCTTTACAGAGAAAGTGTTGGAGTAACCCAGCAGCTCAGGCAGCATCTCTGGAGAATGTGGATAGGTGACATTTTGGGTCAGGACCCTTCTTAAGACCTGAAATGCAACTAGCCATGTTCTCCAGAGATGCTGCCTGACCCGCTGAGTTACTTCAGCACTTTGTGTCCTGTTTTAACAGTTTTATGCAGATCAAAGAATACCAAATGCATTAAGAAAGTGACATATTATGCTAATGGCTGCATTAAGTGGTTCAGAATCTATTCATTTCCAGTGATTTTAAATCCGTTTATTCACTGTTAGGAACTGGTGGCCCTTTGAGAAATTTATAATAATAACTTCCCCACTATCAGTTGTATTAATAAAGCAGTACAAATTTACTGTACTCCTGTGCTTTGGAGAATACATTTTAATGAAAAGGAAATAATTCTGTTCTTTGTACATTACGCTGCAACTGCTTCATGGAGGAGGTTGGTTTTCCTGGTGCTGAGATTAAACTTTGATAATTTGAAGCAGAAAGTGTACTACCGTTATTTTAACTGGACATTGGGTATAATTTCCTGATGAGGCACACAGCATACAGAGTAAACCACAATAGTTCCATAGTGATTCTAAAGGTGGCACGGTGGCACAGCGGTAGAGACCTGTTCCAGGTCCAGAGACCTGTTCGATCCTGACTGCGGGTGCTTATCACGACAGAGTTTGTACGTTCTCCCCGTGACCTGCGTGGGTTTTCTCCGAGATCTTCAGTTTCCTCCCACACTCCAACAACGTACAGGCTTGTAGGTTAATTAGTTGGGTATAAATGTAAATTGTCCCTAGTGTATGTAGGATGGTGTTAGTGTCCGGGGATTGCTAATCGGTGCGGACTCGGTGGGCTGAAGGGCCTGTTTCCGCACAGTATCTTTTAACTAAACTAAACTAAAGACATGGTGCCATCCAGTAGAGAAACAGGCCTTTTGGCCCATCATGTCCATGCCGAGCATCAAGTACCTGTCTGCACTAATCCCATTGAGCAGCCCAGGTGTGATTACCTTTGATGACCTGGCAGTTTGAGTGTTCATCCAGATTTCTTAAGTGCTGTGAGAGAGGGAATCTAGTCAGGGTGTTCCTGATTCCAACCACTCTCTGTCTGAGCAGAATTAGTCTTTAGTGTTTAGAGATACAGCACGGAAGCAGGTCCTTGGACCCACCGAGTCTGTGCCGAACACAATATATTTACACTGTCCCACCAACTAGGGGCAATTCACAATTTTTTTAACTGAAACCAATTAACGTACAAACTCGTATGTCTTTGGGGTGTGGGAAGAAACCAGAGCATGCGGAGAAAACCCATGTGGTCACGGGGAGAACGTACAGTCTCTGTACAGACAGCACCCATAGTTAGGGTCGAACCCGGGTCTCTGGCGCTGTGAGCCAGAAACTCTACTGCTGCGCCACCGTGCCACTCCCATCTCCCTCAGATTCCCTTTATACGACTTCCTCCTTACCCTAAACCTATAACCTCCAGTTGTAGGGAAACATTCTCTACTATCTACTCACTCAATGCCTCTCAAAAACGTTCACATATCTATGATGCCCCCCTTAGCCTTCTCCACTCCTAGCAAAGCAACCCAGCCTATTAGCATTTATAGAACATAGGACATAAAACAGTACACCTCAGGAACACGCCCTTCGCACTACATTATGATGCTGAACAAGATGCCAAAATTGATCTCATCAGCCTGCACATGATCCATATCCTTCTTTTCCTTTCACTTGCATGTACCTATCTAAAAGCCTCTTAAACACAACTATTGGATCTGGCGCAGACAAAAATGCTGGAGAAACTCAGCGGGTGAGGCAGCATCTATGGAGGGAAGGAAATAGGCAACGTTTCGGATCTGGCTTTGCCACCACCTCTGACAATGCGTTCCAGGCCCCCACTACTCTTTGTATAATAAACTTCCCCTGCACATCACCATTAAACTTTCTCCCTCTCACCTTATGGCTTTGCCCTCTCGTGTTGGACATTTCCACCCTGAGAAAAAGGTTCTGATTGTCTACCATATCTATGCCTCTCGTAATTTTATATACAAATTTTCCTCATAACTGAAATGTCCTATCTCAGGTAACATCCCGGTAATTGTACTCTGTACCGTCTCCAATGCAATCACGTACATCCTTCCTACAGACCTCCAACATATCACATTGTACTGTGACCTCCATGGTCTAATTATTGATGATTCTAAACACCACCTGAACATCCCAATTGGCAACTGTCACTATGGAGCCTGTTTAAGAAGACAAAAGAATTAGACGTCAAAAATCTTATTGATTAGCTCAAGACAAACTGTATGGATGTAGCCCGGGCCAGATTTCCCACCATTGACTCCATCAACATTTCACACGGCCTTGGAAAAGCAGCCAACGTAATCAAAGCCTCATCCCACCCCAGTTATTGCTATTTTTTCCTGCTTCCATCCATCACTAGGTTACTGAAGCTTGAAAGTGCGCACCCCTAGAGTCAGGATCAGCTTCTTCCCCTCTGTTATCAGGCTTCTCAGCAGTCCTTCCATAAGCTGGAGTACTGTCCGATTCACCTCTTCCCCATTGCGGCTATTGGACTTTGTCTATGGAACTGATGCACTTCAATGCATTACCACTGAGAACTATATTCCCCTTTGATTTATTTATTGTACTGGCATTTAATGATTGTATTTATATATGGTGTATCTGATTGTTTGGGTAGCATGCGAAATGAAGCTTTTCTGTCTGATGCACATGTTATATGTTCTGATACAAGCTGCAATCTGTTACTAATCTGGTGAGAATGCAGGGTGCAGCAACCCTCTTGTGCTGATCTTCACTTAGACAAGCAAGAAATATCCAAACTGTGAATAAAACATCCTTTATTGTAGATAGTCAGGTGCACATGGTCATTTCATTTCGAGGCGTAGAGTCATACAGAATGGTAACAAGCCCTTTAGCCCAACTTGCCCACACCGGCCAACATGCCCCTTCTACACTAGTCCCACGCCTGCATTTGGCCCATGTCCCTCTAAACCTGTCCTATCCATGTACCTGCCTAATTGCTTCTTAAACGTTGTGAAAGTCCCTGCCTCAATTATATCCTCCAGCAGATCGTTCCATACACTCACCACTCTTTGCGTGAAAAAGTTGCCCCTCAGATTCCTATAAAATCTTTCCTCCTTCACCTTAAACCCTTTCCTCTGTGCGTTTACCAGATCTATTCCTTTCATGATTTTATACACTGGGTCCTTGGACCTACATAACTCAGTGTTGAGCATTAATTTACCCAGCCAATTCAATAAATGTTTACTTAATATTCCAAACTCTGATTTTATCAGATCCCAGCAGACATTATTTCTAAAAGAACGGCTGTGCAAGCTAAAAGATATTTGGAAGAAAAATTAAGTTAATGTATGTTATTCTAAGATCTCGATAACGCAACATGTGGATTTAGATTCTTCCATATGAGAAAAATATGTTACTGAAGGGTGTTTTTGATTTTTTTAAACATTCAATGAATTTTTACAAACAGCAGAACTATTTTTTTTTATTGCAATCAGCACATTCTCAAAAAGGACAGCAAAACAAAAACAAGATAAATATGACTGCCCAGCCGAATAAACAACAGATTAGAGGCATAAAAATGGTTTAATAAGTAGAACAGCAGAAAACAAAGTAACACGTCCTTATTCGCAGCAATCTTCCATAGCCTCCCTAGTGATTCATAATTACATAGAACATAGAAAGATGCAGATACAAAATGCTGGAGCAACTCAGCGGGAGAGGCAGCATCTATGGGGAGAAGGAATAGGTAACATTATGGGTTGAGACTCTTCTCCAGACTGAAAGTCAGAGGAAAGGGAAATGAGAGATATAGACGATGATGTCGAGAGATATAGAACAAATGAATGAAAGATACGCGAAAAAGTGACAATGATAAAGGAAACAGGCCATTGTTAGCTGTAGCGACGTGAGAAAGAAAATCTGGTGCGGTTTGGGTGGGGGAGGGATGGAGAGAGAGGGAATGCTGTGGTTACTTGAAGTAAGAGAAATCACTATTCATATGCCTGGTCTGTAAGCTGCCCAAGCAAAATATGAGATGCTGTTCCTCCAATTTGCATTTAGCCTCCTCTGACAATGGAGGAGGCCTAGAACAGAAAGGTCAGTGTGGGATTGGGAAGGGAAATTAAAGTGTTTGGCAACCGGGAGATCAGGTAGGTCCAGGCGGACTGAGTGAAGTTTGCCCAGTCTACGTTTGGTCTTGCTGGTGCATGAGTCCACATCAGAACAATGGCCTGTTTCCTTTATAATTTGTCACTGTTTTGCATATCTTTCATTCATTTGCTCTATATCTCTCTACATCATCGTCTATGTCTCTCATTTCCTTTTCCCATAACTTTCAGTCAGAAGAAAGGTCTCGACCCGAAACATCACGCATTCCTTCTCTCCGGAGATGTTGTCTGTCCTGCTGTTATTCCAGCATTTTGTGTCTATCTTTGGCTTAAACCAGCATCTGCAGTTCCTTCCTACACAAAGAAAGATACAGCACAGGGGCAGGCCCTTTGGCTCACATTGTCTGTGCCGAGCATGGTGCCAAGTTAAATTAATCTCATCTGCCTGCTTATGACCCATTTCCCTCCATATATCCAAGTACTTATCTAAATCCTCTTAAATGCCACTGTCCTACTTGCCTCCAGCATCATCTCTGGCAGTGTGTTCCAGGCACCCACCACTGTCCGTGTATAAAACTTGCCCCACACATTGACTTTAAATGCTAGCCCTCCCATCTTAACCCTGCCCTCTAGTTCTTGTCATTTTCACCATGGGACAATATTCTGACTGTCTATCCTATCTTTGTCTTTTATAATGTTATGTACCTCTATCAGGTCTCTCTGCAGCCTCCAGTGTTGCAGAAAAGATAATCTAGGTTTGCCCTACCTCTCCTAATGAGTGAAACCCTCTAATCCGTCTAATAATAGTTTGGTAAACCTCTCCAGTCCCTCCACACTGTTCATGTATTGTGGTGACCAGATCTACATATATTACTACGTGTGACCTAACCAAGGTCCAATCAAGTTGCAAGATGACTTCATGATGCTCAATGTCCCAAAGAATGAAGGCAAACATACCATCCACGTACGTTACCGCTCTATCTAGAGGTGTTGCCACTGAGGGGGCTATTGACCTGGACCCCAAGAACTTGAATGCATCAATTCCAGAGGGTTTATTTACTTCCCCATGTTTAAAATTGGTGCTCAAATGCTAGAACTGTGCAACTGGAGCTTGCCATTGGCAGCATTCCTCTCCTCCAGAGCCCATAACTAGAGCTTGTTGTGTCCAGCAACAACCATCTCTCAACTTCCCCCATTCACTTCCTTTGTGCTTTTGCCCATCTCTCCAAAGTAAATCAGTATACACTGGTGAAAATGCCCTTTCTCACACATCGCACAGATAAGCTCCCATTTAGAACATGGAACAGAAAAGTACAGCACAGGAACAGGCCCTTCGGCCCACAATGTCTGTGCCGAACTTGATACCAGGATTAATTAAGCTCATCCGCTGGTAGCTGATTCCTATTTCTCCATGCCTAGCTTAAAACCTTTATAAATGCCGCTATTGCATCTGACCCCACTACCGCCCTGGCTGCTGGTTCCAGGCACCCACCACCCAGAGCCTAAAGAAACCTGCCCTCCATTAACATTTGCCCCTCTCACCTTGCAGCTAAGCCTTCCAGTCTTTGATATTTTCATCCTGGGAAAAGGGCTCTGACTGTCACCCAATCTATACCTCTCATAATTTTCTACATTTCTATCTGGTTTCCCCTCAACCCCCGAAGTTCAAGAGAAAATAGTCCAAGTTTGGAAACAATCCAACTTTGGATTTCTCTGAACAATTATCATTGTCATCCAGTTCTCCAGTCTGAAACATCCCAAATTATTGCAGTGAATAAACTATTGACAGAATGTCATATTTTTCATAAATCAACGCCCATTACTCGTTTTGCTTTAATCACGGAACAGATCAGTGGATCATTAGTACTTTATTGTCACAAGTACCTGAGTACAGTAATATTTTTTTTGCATTCATACTGTTACAATCTTACTATACAAAGGCACAATTATACTTAAGTACAAGAGTAGGGTGGCACGGTGGTGCAGCGGTAGAGTTGCTGCCTTACAGCGCCAGTGACCCTGGTTCGATCCTGACTACGAGTGCTGCCTGTATGGCGTTTGTACATTCTCCTTCACACTCCAAAGACAGACAGGTTTGAAGTTAATTGGCTTTGATAAAAAAAATTGTAAATTGTCTCTAGAGTGTAGGATAGTGCTCGTGTACAGGGTGATTGTTGTTCGGTGTGGACTCATTGGCCCAGAGGGCCTGTTTCCACACTGCATTTCTAAAGTCTAAAGAATGTAAGATAGAGGATTACACTGAGGCAGCACACATTAAACAGCAGATAACTGCAAACATCTGGCTCATATGCTAACTGAATTATTTTACTATAAAACAGCATAGGTTGTTATCATTTCTGATCCAACCCACTAATTGTGTACATAATGACATTTCATGGAGATTTTACTGAAGAGATAAATTGTGGCCAGATGAATAAATCTGTGAAATACGTAGCAAAATGTGATTCTTTTATTGACAATGAATAGGGTCAGATCCTGCTTTACTAATAATTGTGTTCCTGTACTTTGATTGTGTAAACGGTACAGTAGGATTGACTCTTGTTAGAAAAGGGTGAAATCTAAGAAATGAAAATACCGGCTTCAACGTAAGTCCCAAATGCTTGGCTATGGCTGAACATCCTCTGATAAATACTCTACTGGCTCCTAGTGTAACAAATCAGTTAAAACATCCTTTTGGTTTTAGTGCAGAGATTTCAAAGATGTGACCATAACATTAACCATCTTCTGATGGTTTTGCTTGATTTGGCTTGCTTGAATTTTGTTTCGACCAAAGTGTTTGAAGTGTTATCTTATTGTTATGGAAGAAGAATAACATATCTCATTCATTGTTTTTCCGACATGTTGTGTCAATTGAATTTTCCTCTTTATGTGTCAAGAAACATTGCCTCACAGTGTCAGAGATCTGGGGTTGATCCTGACCTCGGGTGCTGTCTGTGTGGAGTTTGCACATTCTCGCTGTGACCACATGGGTTTCCTCCACCTGCTCTGGTTTTCCTCCCACATCCCAAAGATGTGTGGATTTGTAGGTTAATTAGCCTGCATAGAATTGCCCCTAATTTGTGTAGTGAGAGGATGATAAAAACATTTAAACATGGAAAAATAGATGCAGGAGTAGGCCATTTGGCCCTTGGAGCCAGCACAGCCATTCAATATTGCTGATTATCTCAAATCAGTAGCCTGTTCCTGCTTTTTCCCCATATCCCTTGATTCCCTTCGCCCTAAGAGCTAAATCTCTCTCTCTTGAAAACATCCAGTGAATTGGCGGAGAATTCCACAGATTCACAAATCTCTGGGTGAAGAAGTTTTTCCTCATCTCAGTCCTAAATGGCCTACCCCTTATTCTTAAACTGTGACCCCTGGTTCTGGACTCCACCAACATCGGGAACATTTTTCCTGCATCTAGCCTGTCCAATCCTTTAAGAATTTTATATGTTTCTATAAGATATCCTCTCATCCTTCTAAATTCCAGTGAATACAAGCCCAGTCGAACCATTCTTTCATCATATGTCAGTCTCGCCATCCCGGGAATTAACCTGATGAACCTACGCTGCACTCCCTCAATAGCAATAATGTCATTCCTCAAATTAGGAGACCAAAATTGCACACAATACTCCAGGTATCACCAGGGCCCTATACAACTGCAGTAGGACCTCCTTGCTCCTAAACTCAAATCCTCTCGCAATGAAGGCCAACATGCCATTAGCTTTCTTCACTGCCTGCTGTACCTGCATGCTTACTTTCAGTGACGGATGTACAAGCACACTCAGGTCTCATTGCTCCTCCCCTTTTCATAATCTGACACCATTCCTGTTCTTGCCACCAAAGTGGATAACCTCACATTGATCCACATTATACTGCATCTGCCATGCTTCTGCCCATTCACCCAACCTATCCAAGTCACCCTGCAACCTCATAGCATCCTCATCGCAGCTCACACTGCCACCCAGCTTTGCATCATTCGCAAACTTGGAGATGTCACATTTAATTCCCTCGTCTTAATCGTTAATATATATTGTAAATAACTGGGATCCCAGCACCGAGCCTTCCGGCACCACACTAGTCACTGCCTGCCATTCGGAAAAGGACCCGTTATTCCTACTCTTTGTTTCCTGTCTGCCAACTAGTTCTCTATCCATGTCTACCCCCAATACCATGTGCTCTAATTTTGCACACTAATCTCTTGTGTGGGACCTTGTCAAAGGCATTTTGAAAGTCCAGATACACCACATCCACTGGCTCTCCCTTATCCATTCTACTTGTTACATCCTCAAAAAACTCCAGAAGATTAATCAAGCATGATTTCCCCTTCGTTAATCCATGCTGACTTTGACCGATCCCATCACTGCTTTCCAAATGCGCTGCTACAACATTTTTAATAATCAATTCAAGCCTCGAGCCATCACTCTCCCTACCTCCACTCCGGATCTCTGCAACTCATTCCTCCACTTTTTTGCTGATAAAATTAGCACCATCTATCAATCCCTATCCCCTGTACCCGACTCCCCAGCATCTACTCCACCACCTACCAAGGCCCCTCCTTTCAACATCTCCGCTGATCTCCATACCCCTCCCCCTCACTGCTTCCTCTCCCAGTTTGACCCGGTCACCCCTACTGAAATCTCCAAACTCATCAGCTCTTCCAAACCCACTACCTGCTCCCTTGACCCTCTCCCCACTCCCCTGCTGAAGTCCTGTCTTCCTGCTCTCTGCCCCTACCTCACTAATCTTTTCAACTCATTGTGCCAAGGAATTGTCCCCTCTGCTTTCAAAACTGCTGCTGTCACACCAATCTTAAAGAAACCTGGCCTTGATCCCTCCTCTCTCATTAACTACTGCCCCATCTCAAACCTCCCCTTTCTTTCAAAAACCCTGGAGCGCATCGTCGCGTCACAACTTCATTCCCACCTCCTCGCGTATAACCTATTCGAACCCCTCCAATCTGGCTTTCGCCCCCTCCATAGCACAGAAACTGCTCTCCTCAAAGTCCTCAATGACACCTCTGCTGACACTGGCTCCCTCAATATCCTCATCCTCCTCGACCTGAGTGCAGCCTTCGATACCGTCAACCACAACATCCTGCTCACCAGACTTAGGGACCTTGGCATTGAAGGGCTGCACTCAGCTGGTTCCGTTCCTATCTTTCCAACCGATCCCACTTCATCTCTCTCCATAACCACACCTCTGCCACAGCCACTCAAGGCGTTCCCCAAGGCTCCGTTCTTGGTCCCCTCCTCTTCATCATCTACATCCTCCCCCTTGGTCATATACTCCGTCACTTCAACCTGGACTTCCACTGCTATGCTGATGACACCCAGATCTATCTCAGCACCAAGTCCCCCCACCACCCCCCTCTCTCACATATCAACTCCTGCCTATCAGCCATCAAATCTTGGATGCAACTCAACTTCCTTAAATTAAACAGTAGCAAAACAGAATTTCTCCTCATTGGCTCCAAGTCAACACTCACTAAAATTAACAACCCCACTCTCACTATCGACGGCACCACTGTCTCCCCATCTCTTCAGGCACGCAACCTTGGCGTGATCCTTGACTCAACCCTCTCCCTTGAGCCTCACATCCGCCATGTTGTCAAAACATCATTTTTTCACCTCCGCAACATTGCAAAAATCAGATCCTCTCTCACACCCCCCGCTGCTGAAAGACTCATCCATGCCTTCATCTCCTCCCGACTGGACTACTGTAACTCTCTTCTTTTCGGAATCAATTCCAGCAGCATCAACTGGTCCAAAATGCAGCCGCTCGACTCATTACCCACACCAAATCCTGGCACCACATCACCCCAGTTCTCAAAGAACTTCACTGGCTTCCCATTTCCCACCGGATCACCTACAAAATCCTGGTCCTCACCTACAAAGCCCTCAACAACTTGACCCCCCCTTATCTCATTGACCTCCACTCCCCCTACCAACCCTCACGGTCCCTCAGATCCACATCAGCTGGTCTCCTCTCCACTCCGAAATCAAACCTCTGCACTTTTGGAGGCAGAGTCTTCTCCAGGGCAGCTCCCAGGCTCTGGAATTCCCTCCCACAACCGGTCCGAAATTCTGAGTCCCTCACCATCTTCCAGTCCCGCCTCAAGACCCATCTCTTCACCTCTGCATACCCTTAGTCCCATGTTCCTCTCCCCTCTGTCTTACTGCTCTATTTTGTTTTGTTTATTCCTGACTCTCAATTGTAATGCGACTTTGAGTCCTGAAAAGCGCTATATAAATAAAATCTATTATTATTATTATCTTCTCCACTACCGATGTAAGGCTAACTGGTCTATAATTCTCCGTTTTCTCTCTCCCTTCTTTCTTAAAAAGGGGTTACATTGGCTACCCTCCAGTCCACAGGAACTGATCCAGAGTCGAGAGAACATTGGAAAATGATCATCAATGCATCCACGATTTTTAGGGCCACCTCCTTGAGATGCAGACCATCAGGCCCTTATCTGCCTTCAGTCCCAACAGTTTACCTAACACCATTTTCTGACTAATGTGGATTCCCTTCAGTTCCTCTCTTACACTAGATCCTCGGTCCCCTAGTAGTTCCGGAGATTGTTTGTGTCCTCCTTAGTGAAGATGGAACCAAACTACTCGTTTAACTGTTCTGCCATTTCCTTGTTTCCCATTATAAATTCACCTGTCTCCGACTGTAAGGGACCTACATTTGTCTTCACTAATCTTTTCCTTTTTACATATCCAAATAAGCTTTTAGAGTCAGTTTTTATATCCCCGCAAGCTTTCTTTCATGCTCTCCCCCCCCCCCCCTCTTAATTAACCTCTGTCCTCCTCTTTTGAGTTCTAAATTTCTCCTAGTCCTCCGGTTTGCTACATCCTCTGACCAATTTATATGCATTTTCCTTGGATTTAACACATCCCTGATTTCCCTCGTTAGCCACGGTTGAGCCGCCTTCCCCGTTTTATTTTTTCGCCGGACAGGCATGAACAATTTTTGGAGTTCATCCATGCAGTCTTTAAATCTTTGCCATTGCATCTCCACCCTTAACCCTTTAAGTATAATTTGCCAGTGTCTCCTAGCCAATTCCCGTCTCATACATTCAAAGTCTCCTTTCTTTAAGTTCAGGACCCGTCTCTGAATTAACCGTGTCACTCTCGATCTTAATGCAGAATTCCACCATATTATGGTCACTGTTGCCCAAGGGACCTTGCACAACGAGATCACTAACTAATCCTTCATCATTACACAATACCCAGTCTAGGATGGCCGGCCCTCTAGTCGGTTCTTCTATATATTGATTTAAAAACCATCCCGTATACATTCCAGGAAATCCCAATCTATATGTAGATTAAAGTCACCATGATAACCGCTGTACCTTTGCTACACGCATCCCTAATTTCCTGCTTGATGCTATCCCCAACCTGCCTACTGCTGTTTGGTGGCTGTATGCAACACCAACAAGCGTTTTATGCCCTTGGCTATTTGGCAGTTCTACCCATACCGATTCTACAGCATCCAAGCTAATGTCTCTCCTTGCTATTGCATTAATCTCCTCTTTAACCAGCAATGCCACCCCACCTCCTCTTCATTTCTGTCTATCCTTCCTGAATATTGAATACCTCTGCATGTTTAGCTCCCAGCATTGGTCACCCTGGAGCCATGTTTCCATAATTCCAACTATGTCATATTCCTTAACTACTGACTGCACATACAATTCATCCACCTTATTAAGAATGCTCCTCGCATTAAGGCACAAAGCTTTCAGGTTTGTTTCTCTTATTTCCCTTTAACCGTTTGCTTCTGTCCTCCTTTTATGGCCCTGTGTCTCCTTGCATTGGTTCCCATTCCCCTGCCCTGTTAGTTTCAACGTGACCTTTTCTACACTCTCTTTCCAGTTAACTGCACAGATACGCTTCCACGTTGTTGCTCCACCCCCCCACTGTTTAGTTTAAACCCACCCATGTACACTAGCAAACCTGCCTACCAGAATGTCGGTCCCCTTCCAATTAAAGTGCAGCCCATCCCTTTTGTACAGGTCACCCCTGCCCCAGAAGAAATTCCAGTGATCTCGAAATCTAAATCCTTGCCCCCTGCACCAACTCCTCAGCCACACATGCAGATCCCTTATCTCCCTGTTCCTACCCTCACTAGAACAAGGTACTGGAAGCAACCCAGAGATAACCACCCTAGAAGTCCTGCTTTTCAGCTTCCTACCTAGGTTTCTATACTCACATTGCAGAACCTCCTTCCTCTACTTTACCCACATCATTTGTGCCTGCATGCACAACTAAGTCCGGTTGTTCACCTTCATTCTCGAGGATGTTCTTAAGTCGGTCTGAGATATCTTAGACCCTGGCACCAGGGAGGCAACACAGCTTCCTCGAGAAAGTTGGATAACAAAGAATTAGTGTGAACTGGTGATCGATGGTCGGTGTGGACTTGATGGGCCGAAGGACCTGTTTCCATCCAAGAGCGGAACTCGCTATCAAAACATGGAGGGGATGGGAGACACAATTTTTTGGCGGCCACGCGCGCATGCGCACACTCACACACACGCGCGCGAGGCTTCGGAGGCTCAATCCAGCGCTAAATGCAGCTCAACTCTGCCCGTCTCACCGGGTTAACTACAGCCCTGTCTGGACTGATGGGATACCAGCGCTGCTTCTCCATGCTGGCCATATTTCCCATAAGTCCAGGAAGGCTGTAGGCTCACCTGGTGGGACAGGCAGAGTTATCTGGGTTTAGCGCTGTTTCTCTGCGCTGGCCCGTCTGATTCCCGACCAAAGATCCTATAGCGGAGGATCTTTGCTGCCGACCTCGCTGGGCCCGCGGGGGGTGGGGGGGGGTACTCGGGAGGGGACGGGACAGCGCCGGAGAGCCGGCTGGGATTGATCCTGGCTGCGGATGAAGCGCAGGTCTGTGCCACGTCTCCCTCCTCCAATCACTGCGCTCTATCCTCAGTCCAACCCCCCCACTCCTCCCTCCTCCAATCATCGCGCTGAATCATGTCCCGCCCCCATTGCCTGCTGACCGACGTCTCTCTCGTCCAATCGGCGCTCTCGATCATCAGTCCCACCCCCACTGTCTCGCGGAAAGCGGAGATTTCACCGGGTTTTAAAATCCGGATTACACAAACTTGGGGGGGGGGGGGGTGTCCCCCACCTCTCAAAACATGGAGGGGACGTGTCCCCTCTGGCCCCCCCGGGTTTTCCGCCCCTGGCTGTATCTCTAAACTAAACTAAACGATAAAGTGTTTGATAATATAATTTTATTTATTTATTTACATTATATCATGAAGTAAACACCAAGCTTGGCCAGTTCACTGCTGACTACAGGAACAAATTATGACTTTACATCGCGTAAGCCTTAACATGAAGAACCACTGGTTGAATCCTCTGTGATGAGATCCAGTGTTTCAAAAAGAGCCCATATATCATTAAGTATGTACTTGGGGATGTGAGCCCATGTATCATTATGTGTACATATATACACACGTGTATACGTGTACATAAAACGAGGTCAATCGACAAGATGCAAAACTATATTGATATCTAATCACACAGCCAGTCTTTCTTGGAAATCCCAAACTCTCGACCCTCAAAAATATTCAGCTTGCTTCCTGTGCCTGAACAATCAGAATAATTATAAAATACTTTAATTTGTAAAAGACCTTTAGACTTTAGACTTTACTTTAGAGATACAGCGTGGAAACAGGCCCTTTGGCCAACTGAGTACGCGCCGAAGCCATCTCCCTTTACACTTGCGTTATCCTACAAACCAGTTGCAATTTTACAATTACAGAAGCCAATTAACCTACAAACCTGTCCGTCTTTGGAGTGTGGGAGGAAACCGGAGCACCCGGAGAAAACACACGCGGTCACGGGGAGAACGTACAAACTCCGTACAGACAGCACCCGTAGTCAGGATCGAACCCGGTTCTCTGATGCTGTAAGGCAGCAACTCTACCGCTGCACCACTGTGCTGCCCCTAAAGCATAACCTACAGCATAGAATTCAAATAGTTAAAGAAATTCAAAGATTTTAGGAAACCCAAGATAATTTGAAACATGTTCTGTTGATAGTTTGGCAATCACTGCCCTGCAAGAATCTGGGCCCTGTAACGTTTGGGAACAGGAGCTGTTTTTTTTCCATCGCCATCTTCACTTCCGCCCCCAGAAATAACCACAAAATGTTTCCACTGAAATATTATGCACATGTTCACTTTCTTGCTTTCCCGTGCATGTATTTATTTGAAAGTATTCAGAAGTGCGAGGGAGAGCTTCTCTATTTCTTTGCCTGGAAGAGCTACGGTGAAATTGAATATTGTGAGGGAGCTACTGGAAAAATGCCAGTGTGAAAACGAGGAAAAAAACATTTATGTTCTTTTAGGCTCTTATAACATCCATTTAGGCTCTTATAACATCCATTTTAGGATTTTGCACCTAATGAAGCCCCTATTAAGAACCATAATTGTTGTAATGTAGGAAATATTGTGATGCATTATTGGAGCAGACAGTGCCCTAGGGTTATTTTATGCACTGTGTCTGGTGTCCCACATATTTAAGCCATTTAAGGCTGTCAAGAGTTAACCTGTTGATAGACACAAAATGCTGGAGTAACCCAGCGGGTCAGGCAGCATCTGGAGAAAAGGAATATGTGATGTTTCAGGTCAAGACCCTTCTTCAGACTGAGAGTCAGGGTAAAGGGAAACAAGAGATTATAGATGGTGATCCAGAGAGATACAGAACAAATGAATGAAAGAAATGCAAACAAGTAACAATGATGAAGGAAACAGGCCAATGCTAGCTGTGGGTTAGGTGAAAACGAGTTACAGACAATGAGACTCAACAAGACCACTGAAGCTAAAATGACTTAGACAGGGGAGGGATGGAGAGAGAGGGGATGCAAGGATTACTTGAAATGAAAGAAATCACTATTCGTACTGCTGCATTGTAGGCTGCCCAAGATAGACACAAAATCCTGAAGTAACTCAGCAGGTCAGGCAGCATCTCTGGAGATAAGGATTAGGTGACGTTTCAGGTTGGGTTTCGGGTGACGTTCCTATTCCTATGTCCATGTAAAGCATGATCCTAGATCTAGTCATATTAACGTGCCTGAGGTCTAGCTCTTCATGTGTAGGAAGGAACTGCAGATGCTGGTTTAAACCGAAGATAGACACAAAATGCTGGAGTAACTTAGCAGGACAGGGAGCATCTCTGAAACGATGCTCTCTCCTGAGATGCTACTTGTCCAGCTCTTCATAATATATGCTCAAAACATTTAATCACAAACAGGTTGTGAAATAAGTGTAAATCTAACCCTGAATGCTGTCGATTTATGATCACAACCAAGCTGATCCAATATCTTTAATTTTACTTCGGAGTCACGTGAGTGACTACGTGAAGAAGACCCGTCAGGGCGCCCGTGCGTCATTACGTCAGACGCATTTGCTGGAACGGACGTGAGGAGCAGCACTCCTCTAGTGGAAATGTAGTTGTGAACTACAAGGTAAGAATTTTTTTTCAGAAATTTCTGGGTCCATTTGCTGTGGGCCTGTGGGGATTTCTTCCACAGACACCATGGAAAAAACGGGCAAGGGGAAGAGGCAAGCGGCAAAGCCGGTGGAAAGTCACAAGATTGCGGTCGGCGAACAGCTGCCTCAGATCCCTGTACAGTCGCCGGCTGGGAGCGTAGCGACTGTGGACTTGGGTCTTAAAAGAATAAGTCAGCGCCAGGGGGGCGCAAGGCTAAGTTCAAGTCCGTCAGGCCCACGGAGGAGGAGTTTGATCAGGAGGATTCGACTCCAGGGCTGGATACCGCTGTTGAGCGGATTTTTCAAATGGAGAGCCTGTTACACAGGTTACTCAAGCAAAGCACACTAGGGAAGAGTGTAGCTAAAGCCAGGCTCCAGAAGCCAGGTCAGCAGCACCTAGCAAAGGGCTGTTTGAGAGCACCCTCATTGATGAGGCGCGTGCACAGGGTCAGCAGAGTTTCCGATACAAGCGAAGACGGCAGCTGCCAGATGTTCTATTTCTGGCAGTACGATTCACTGCTCTGTGAGAGTTCTGACCCTGAGTCTGACAGTGAGGCCGATACAAACGAAGACGGCAGCTGCCAGATGTTCTACTCCTGGCAGTAAGATTCGCTGCCCCGTCAGAGTCAGGAGAGCCACTGGGAGAGGAACAACTACGATCAACTATTGTGTCTTCCATCAGCTCCAGTAGCTTACGATGGATGAAAATGCCAAAAAAGCACGAGACCCCAAGGAACTGCGTATTGCTGAAAGTACTAGCAGTCAACCAAGATATAAGGGGTCAGATGGGCGAGGGCATGTGAGCCTAAGAAAAGTAAACTGCAGAGAATATTGAAGCTGCTGGGTTGAGGAACAACTGCATTTTTGCAAGAACAATGGATGGAGGCCAGGGATGGAGATGCATCGTGGGACTAGGGTTGCTATGTAGTGCCCAGTTCGAGATGAATTGTTTCAGGAAGTATGCCATTCGGCCCACCATCAACCCAAAGTTGCAACAACTCTGTAAAGCCCAGCAACGTGCAGTCATTCAACTTACTCTTCAGAGAAAAAACCTCACGAAACGTGGGAAAGAGTTGGATGATGAGGCAAAAACAGCAAGGTTGATCAAAACATCAATGGTCGGCAAGTCTGTGAAGAGGAGGTATCCTTTCAGACATCATACAAAATCCTGGGCCTACACCAGGAACAACTCGACCATTGAAGCAGGGGCGCAGTTGGTGTCCTGCAGCGGGAACACGAAAAAGCGTGGGTTTTTCCTGCCAGGAGCCAGGGACCACAGGTCACTCAGGTGACAAAGGAGGTAGGTGGACCTGGTTCTCATGGGAACATATTAAGGCAAAAACAGCAAATTACTTCAGATTTATTATTCTGAGTATTATTTAAAGGTTTCGCATTGATTCGATCCAAATAGTGATTTGCCATCCAGCATGTTCCTAGCAGAACACTCCAATTTCACAAAAAGAAGTGATGGAGGTTCAAGCTGAATTTGAAAACTTGTTTATAAACAAGTAATTGAAAGGTTGGTTTATCAAAACCACCAAATAGTGTTTAAATTTTCTCGACCTAAAAAGGTGAGGAGTATTTTAAATCTGACAAGTCTTTAAAATTTTGTCAAGTATAGACACTTCAAAATGGAGACTTTGAGACTGCCAAACAACATTTCAAAAGATGATATATGGCACCTATAGATCTGAAAGATGTATATTACTTAATGTCTGTTCATTTGTAAAGATAACAATATTTGAAATGTATCTGAATGAACAATTATGGCAATTCAAAGTTCTGTCTAATGGGTTAACTTCAGTTCCTAGAATTTCACTAAGTTGGTAAAACCAATTTTTGGGGCTAATTAGAGTGCAAGGACAGATGTTGATGGCTTAACTGGATGATGTCCTAATTAAGACGAACAAGAGAATTAGTGAGTTATCTCTCTCAATTGTTCAATCCACTTTTGAAAGTTTTGGGTTTAATTCATCCAGAGAAATCAAGGTTAACGCCACTTACAACAATTGATTATTTTAATTTCACAATTGATTCAATTGATATGGTAGTAATTTTACCCAGGGTAAAGGGTAGAGCTGATTGATGGTTGCATTATATTGAAAAAGCAACAATCTTCAATTAAGACAGGTGGCCAGCTTGCTAGGAAAATTAGTGTTATTTCCAGCAATACAATATGGGCCATTGTACTACGAGCAGCTGCAGACGGCAAAAAGAAAAGGCACTAAGATGCATGGTGGCCATTTTTGATAGGCCATGCAGTTAAACAACAAATGCTGCTTCTGATTTGCAGTGGTGGATTTAACATGTCTCCAGTAGTTCAAGCAAGATACTGATTGAACAGCTTTCCATGGTCTTACAGACTGATGTCAGTGCACTAGGATTGGTGCCACTGAGATGGTATCCATCTGTGGACAGATGGAATATGGAAGAGGCATTATTTTTGCAGACATGGAGAATTGACGTTTTACAGCTATTGGAAGGCTTATAAGCTCCAAGCTTGTTGTTAATACAACTAATCTGCATGTTCAGCTTCAAATTAACAATACTACAGCAATGGCATGTATTAATTGTATGGGTGGACTTAAGTTGGTGTCTTGTGACAAATTGGCTAATCAAATCTGGACTTGGTGTGTTGACAAATATTTGGTTTCAGCTATTTATCTACCAGGTAGATTCAATATAGTAGCAGACACCAGGTTACGGGAATTTCCATGATAACAAAGAATGGATGTTGAATCTTAAGATTTTAATGATATAGTAGTCAGATTTGGGAAGCCAGATACGACTTGTTTCCATCCAGACTCAATCACCAGTTACAGAGATATGTGTTTATGGGAACTACATCGGGAGACAGTAGCGATTGATGTTTTCTCGCTACATTAGGGTGGTATGTTTTTATATGCATTTTCCATCATTCTGTCTCATAAACTCATAAACTCATAAAATGAAGCAGGATGCTGCCTCTGGGGTACTGGTGCTACCGGACTGATCTACGCAGCCATGGTTCCCTTTGATATTGGAATTAATGACACAGTTTCTGATAAAGGTTCCCATAAGAAGGGATTTACTGGTGTATCCGATAATTGGAGAGTAACATCCATTATATGCCTGTATGGATCTGTTAATTTGCAGGTTTTAAAAAGAGGATTGTCTGGGCATACTGTGGACATGCTTACAGCAGTCTGGCGGAAGAGCACTCAAAAGCAGTACATTTGCGAATCTGAGGTTGTGACTCTGTAAATGCTGCTTTCCCATTATGTAAAGAATGCGGAAAATTTTCTGTGTACAAAAGAATATGGAATGTTTTACGGCACATGTCTCAAACGTCTTAGGTTTTCTCAACACTCTATTTGAGGGGTTGAGTTATAGCGTGATTTATTCAGCCAGAAGTATATTGTCCTCGTTTTTTAATGATGAGGTTGGAAAGACATCCTGTTGAGTCTCGTTCTTTCATTTCCAGATTAATGAAAGTCATTTTAATTCCAGACCTTCTAAACCTAGGTATGGGAATCTGGAATATAGAGTGGTTTTAAGCTACTTCATCAATGGACTCTTGGTACGATTCTGATTTGGCCAAGTTCAGCATGAAGGTAGTCATGCTTATGGCACTTGTAACAAGCACAGAGAGTGCAGACATTACAAAAGTTACAGATACACAGGATGGAAGTACCTCAGGATTATGTTATGTTTTACATTTTATGACCTACTCAAATGAAGTAGGGTCAGGTGTGACAGGATTCAAGAGTGTTTTATTAACATATTCCATGGATCCATGTCTATATGTTAAGACATGTCAGTTGCAATACATTGAGGCTACAAAGGTCTTATGAAATATGAAAACAAGATTGTTTATCATTCACGAAAAACCATACAAGATAGTGTCAGTTCAGACTATTTCAAGATGGTTAAAACAAGTTTTGGTTGCTGCAGGTGTGATCAGTGATATTTTTACAACCCATTCGATTTAGCAGCAACATTGGCGGTCAGGGCGAAGGACGTCCCGTCGACCATATTTTCGCAGCCGCCGGGTGATCTAATAAGTTGGTGTTTCAACACTTTTACCATTGCCAATACGGGGCTGTTTGCAGATACTATATTAAGTTCTGCTTAAATTCCCCTGGGTTAAAGGGTATACTGTTAATGCTATTATTCAAATATATGAATTACTGCATTTGTCATGCAAATGTCATTATTAATTCATTATTGATTATTTCTCGTTCCGAGTCAATCAATGCAGTGAGAAGCCGGGATTTGTATCTGCGGCATGAAATCACAAAGCTTTAAAATCTTCACGTGACTCCGAAGTAAAATAGTAAGATTATGTAATAGGATAACCTAACTCATTTTCCCATTTATGTCTATATAGTTCCATCGGTGGTACCTCGTTATTTAGGAGAATGTTATAAATATAAGCTATTAATTTTTCAGTGTTAGGAAGCTTATTCAAACATTCATCAAGAATTTCTGGTTCCCTAGTCCTATAAACTTGTGTATTGGATTTAACATAATCTCTAATTTGTAAATATCTGAAAAAGTTATTTGAATGTAGTCCATGATTCTGTTGTAACTCTTGAAATGACAGAAAGATGCCTTCCCTATAAAGATGTCCAATCCAAGATATTTGGGACAAAAATTTACAACATATACATCAATGTTCGTTAAATGCCAGACATGCTTTAATACAATTTAAAGTCTTACACAGATTACATTACTCCAAAATAAAACTAAATAGAATTTTCCCATATATCTCTCCTATATGTGATAAATGTCTGCATCTAGAGGCCAATTTAACACATACCTTTGCAAATTGTATAAAAATTAAAAATTTCTGGACTGATATTTTTCAAATAATTTCTGAAGTTGTTAATACCAAATTGGCTCCAGACTCAAAATTAATAATACTTGGGATATCAGAACAAAGTTTAACACTCACAACAATCCAAAGAAACTTCCTTGACTACAGTATAATAACTGGGAAAAAATTAATATTAAAATTCTGGAAAGGCCCTACAACCCCCACAATTAAAATGTGGATTGTGGAAATGTCGGAGACCCTACATCTAGAAAGAATTAGACTTGTCTTAATGGACAAGCAAGAACTTTTTGTTAAAATATGGGCTCCATTCATTGCCTATTTGAAGGGATAGAGTGGCCCAGCGCGAAAGCCCGACTGAAACTTGAACTCAGGATTAGATGTAATTATATTTCATAACCTACCAACTTATCTCCTATGACGTATTATAAGTAATCCATTCCACCTCTTTTTCTTTTTTGATATTGTAATTCTTCTTTCTCTCTATTTTTCTTTTTCTATCTATATAAAAAAAAAACACTAGAAGCAGAATTAACTGACAATTGACAAATTTAATAATGTATGAGTGATTGATGTATATGAAAAGTTTTTTCTTCTCCTATTATAATATGTTACTCTACATTATAATATGTTTGCTTCTAATAAAAATTTATATCACAAAAAAAAATAGTAAGATTAAACGAGAACTTACCAGTTTGAAGTTTGATCTTTATTTTATGAGGAGTTACGTTGGTGATTACGTGCCCACCACACCCAACCCTCTTTCATAAAGGTCAGCTGGAACTTCTAAAATTTACTCGTTGTTACTATGTTACTTCGTTATTGGTGTTTTGTGATTTCACACCGCTGCTTTGAAGATTGACGTGCAGGCGCCCTGACGGGTCTTCTTCACGTAATCACCAACGTAACTCCTCATAAAATAAAGATCAAACTTCAAACTGGTAAGTTCTTGTTTAATCTTACTATTTTATGACTTTGGCTTTAATTTGAAACCATGGCAACTTTAAATGAGGTTCAGCTATCCCCAATAGTTAATGTTTCAAAGACCAGAGGATTTAAGACACTGGGCTAAAGGATACAGTTAAAAATTACTGGGAGCAGTTATGATATGGAACTGGTAGCCTGTGGGAAACCGATTAATTCAGGACTTTCAAAAGGGATTTTAACAGGGCTTGAGGGAAAATAATTAGCGAAAGAGCAGGGGAAAGGTACTGATTGGATTGGAATTCCTTGGGCTGATTATGGACATATCTGTATAACTGTATGACAATCTGAATTTCACTGTACCTTAATTGGTACATGTGAAACCTTGATGAGCTGAATTTAGACACAACGTGCTGGAGTAACTCAGGCAGCATCTCTGGAGAAAAAGGATGGGTGACGTTTCAGGCCAGAACCCTTCTTCAGACTGACTGGTCTCACTCTGTGCCTCATCAAAGCCATGACTATGATTTTGCAATAGCAATGTTCTAAACATCAAGGGTACACATGGAACTTCTAAGGGATGGTGTCTTTACTATTGAAGGGAGAACAAAATGTCATTGCAATGTATGTATATTGTATTGTGATAATGCAACTCCTCATACTGTACACCTTTGCCTGCTGTGAAAAGATATGATAACCCGTACTAACACAGCTCTGCATTTGAGTGTCGGATAAGCCATGTTGTTAGAAATGTTTTTTTTTTCTCTCACGTAACCATTAACCAAAATGAAAGGTTATAACTACACAGGCAGGCAGATTATTCCTTACTCTGACGGAACAGTGATTGGATTCAAAGCTTCAAATGATTACTCTCAATGGGAAAACAAACTCTCTCCAGCAACAAACACTTCATAAGTCATCAGTATATTTAAAATAAATAAAAGTAACCAAAAGCCATGCTAAAGACAGGTGAATAAACATAAAGTTTGATTAGTTTTGAATTTGGTTGTAAATGATATCCACTTGAAACTTTAACCCTATGTTTATCCCACTTGTGCGACTGTTTATTTCTAACATGCTCTGGATTTATTTCTGCTTGTCTGTTGGATTAATTATTAAACATAACGCATGAGATGCAATCATTTGACTTTACTACGTGGCAGGAAGTCTCTCACACATCTTCTTCTGCAATCTTGACCCATAACGATGCTATAACACATTTGAGTCCAGTAGGTTTCATGATATTAATTCCACCTTAAATTTTCATTACCTCATCAAATGGCCGTTATTACAAACTCCAATAGATTTATAATTAACAAATGAAATTATACAATGAAAATACATCAACCGAGCATCTCTTAACATCAAATTCAACAGTTTGGGCAGCACAATGGCGCAGTGGTAGAGTTACAGTGCGAGGGACCCAGGTTCGATATTGACCCCGGGTGTTGTCTGCGCGGCGTTTGAATGTTCTCCCCTTGACTATGTGGGTTTTCACTGCGTGCTCCAATTCCTCTCACGCCCCAAAGACAAGCAGGTTTGTGGGTTAATGGATGCTGTAAATTGCCCCTAATGTGTAGGATGCGAAAGTGGGATAACATAGAACTAGTAGAATAGAATGCCATTTTATTGTCACTATGCACATGTACAATGAGATTAAAAGCAGCTCGTACTCAGTGCAGACATGTAATTAGTTCAAAAAACAAAAAAAACAAAACAAAAGGGGGGGGGGGGGGGGATAAGGTGCACAGTTCTGCGGCACTATATACATATCTATAAAAAGACAATGGGTGAATAGAGTGAATAAATAGGATTCCTATATACAGTATGGGTTATTGTACATATTAAAAATTACACAGTACAAATTACAGTAGGTGGATAGATGGAAGTCCGGGGGTTAAGCTGTGAAGTCAGTGCATGTGAGTTCAGAGAGGTTATTACTTTTGGAAAGCAACTGTTCTTGAGTCTATTTGTCCTTGTTCTGATGCACCTATAGCGCCTCCCTGAGGGCAGCAGGTCGAACAGGCCAAATGCAGGATGGGAGCTGTCCTTGATGATGTTCTTCGTCCTGCTGAGGCAGCGGGAGGTGTAAATGTCCATCAGGGAGGGGAGAGGGCAGCCAATGATCTTCTGTGCTGCCCTAACTACCCTCTGGAGCCTCTCCCTGTCTGCCATGGTGCAGCTGCCGTACCATGCTGTAATGCAGTATGTCAGCAGGCTCTCAATGGACGAGCGGTAGAAGGTCAGCAACAGGTTGGAGTCCAGGTTGTGCTTCCTGAGGACCCTCAGGAAGTGCAGCCACTGCTGAGCCTTCTTGATGATCGCTGTGATGTTGTCTGTCCAGGAGATGTCAGCGGAGATGAGGACGGCGAGAAACCGGAAGGTGTAGACCCTCTCCACACACTCGCCGTTGATGTATAGGGGGGCTAAGTCGGTGCTGTCAACTTCAGTACTTCCTCTCTATAGGCTGCCTCGTCTCCCCTTGAGATGAGTCCGACTACTGTAGTGTTGTCAGCAAACTTGACGATGCGGTTGTTGTTGTGGGCCGGACTACAGTCGTGGGTGTGGAGACAGTATAGGAGGGGGCTTAGCACACAGCCCTGTGGGGAGCCGGTACTCAACATGCGGGTGGAGGAGAGGTGGGGGCCGAGTCTCACAGTCTGGGGCCGGTCGGTGAGGAAGTCCTTTATCTAGGCACATGTGAGAGTGGGGAGGCCGAGAGTGACCAGTTTGTCGATGAGAATGTCCGGAATGATAGTATTGAAAGCTGAGCTGCAATCCACAAAGAGCATCCGGACGTAGCTCTGCCCCTGCTCCAGTATACTACATGCATTACAGCATGTAGTATACAGTTGATAGATGGATGGCATGGACTCAGTGGGCTGAAGGGCCTGTTTCCATGCTGTACCACTAAACTGAACTAAACTAAACTAAACTAAACTAAACTATTGGTTCTTTGCAACAGTACTGACCTGAATTTTTCAGCTATTGCATGTAATTCTCTCCCTCTCCCTCTCCCCCTCTCCCTCTCCCTCTCCCTCTCCCTCTCCCTCTCCCTCTACCTATTAAACCAGATCACCCATTAGCAGCACCACAGTCACCCAACATCACTCTATTGGAGATAGTTCCATCCCTCCTCAATAACTCTTATCCCGAACCAAACTTAATTTTGTTTCCCTAATTGTGCTAATTGTGCTAATTCTGTGTTCTCTTTTCACAGACGCTATTTGACCCGCTGAGTGTTTCTATCCTTAGATGTGGCCCAAGAACTTAGCATGGGTTTTTCCCGGATACTCCAGTTTCCTCCCGCGTTCCAAAGACGTGCAGGTTTGTAGGTTAGTTGGCTTCTGTATACTGTCTGGAGTGTGCAGGATAGAACTAGAGAATGGATTGGACTCAGTGGGCCGAAGAGCATCTTTCCATGCTGCATCTTTAAAACTAAAACTAAAATGAAGACGCTATCAAGAGTAAAGAGTCAAGAGTGTTTTATTGTCACATGTCCTGAAACGGAACAATGAAATTCTTACTTGCAGCAAGGAGCACCACAGATATGTAAACATAGGACTCTGTAAAACCCATAATGAACAACAAAGAGACAAATAAATAGACAATGCTTTTGCAAAGTACAAAATAATGTCCATATAGATTGAAGCCTATTTTCATTTGTTCTATATCTATCTACATCACTGTCTATATCTCTTGTTTCCCTTTCCCCTGACTCTCAGTCTGAAGAAGGTCTCGACCCGAAACGTCACCCATTCCTTCTCTCCAGAGATGTTGCCTGTCCCGCTGAGTTACTCTAGCTTTTTGTGTCTATCTTTGCCTATTTGAGGTTGTAGTGTATAATAGCCTGAAGACTGTAGGGAAGAAGCTGCTCCTGAACCTGGATGTTACAGTTTTCAGGTTCTTATTTCATCTTCTCGATGGCAGAAATGAATGAGAGTGTGGCCAGGGTGCGGGTCTGTGAGGATGCCGGCTGCCTTTTTGAGGCAGCGACTCTTGTAGATCCTTTCGATGGTGGGGAGGTCAGTACCTGTGAGGGACTGGGCAGTGTTCACCACTTTCTGCAGTCGTCTTCACTCCTGGCTGCTTGCGTTGCTGAGCCAGGCCATGATACAATCAGTCAATATCCTCTCCACTGTACACCTGCAGAATTTCAAGAGAGAATTCTTCGTCAAACTGAATCTCATAAATCTTCTAAGGAGGTGGAGGCATTGATGTCACAGTAAGATATACCGTATCTTTTCTCAGCAGGCAAAGCTACACAATGAGGGACTATGTTGTAAGTGATATCATGTACATGCATTGTGATGACATTTTGTTTTCCCTATGAAAATGAAGACATCATCCCTCAGAGTTTTACTTTAATTAATAAATTAAATGAATAAATTAAATCACTTTGGTGGCAAAAACAAGGGGGCAGATTATTATCTCGATGGGGTTAGGTTAGATAAGGGGGAGGTACAGCGAGACCTGGGTGTCCTTGTACACCGGTCACTGAACGTTGGCGTGCAGGTACAGCAGGCAGTGAAGAAAGCTAATGGAATGTTGGCCTTCATAACAAGAGGATTTCAGTATAGGAGTAGAGAGGTTCTTCTGCAGTTGTATAGGGCTTTGGTAAGACCACACCCGGATTATTGCGTACAGTTTTGGTCTCCTAATTTGAGGAAGACATCCTTGAGATTGAGGCAGTGCAGCAGTAGGTTCATGAGATTGATCCCTGCGATGGCGGGACTGTCATATGAGGAAAGATTGAAAAGACTGGGCTTGTATTCACTGGAGTTTAGAAGGATGAGGGGGGATCTTATAGAAACATATACAATTATAAAAGGACTGGACAAGCTAGATGCAGGAAAAATGGTCTCAATGTTGGGCGAGTCCAGAACCAGGGGCCACACTTAGAATAAAGGGGAGGCCATTTAAGACTGAGGTGAGAAAAAACTTTTTTACCTAGAGAGTTGTGAATTTGTGGAATTCCTTGCCACAGAGGGCAGTGGAGGCCAAATCACTGGATGGATTTAAGAGAGAGTTAGATAGAGCTCTAGGGGCTATTGGAATCGAGGGATATGGGGAGAAGGCAGGCACGGGTTATTGATTGGGGACGATCAGCCATGATCGCAATGAATGGCGGTGTTGGCTCGAAGGGCCGAATGGCCTCCTCCTGCACCTATTTTCTATGTTTCTATGTTTCTATGTTTCTAAATTGAATAGTGTTTTGGTGCACATTTTGTGGCTGGTAATCTTAAATAAATAGTTTGTTTAAGTTACTTTTACCTTTCATAGCAAAGGCAAACAACAGAAGCTTTGCATTTACAGGGATGAATATTTCAAGTCACTTCTGCTCTCCAAGGTAAGGTGTTCAGCACAACCGATGCATTCTCTGCCTTCAAAAAGGTTAACTCAGGATGTAGAATATTGATCACAAGTGAGGTTTCTAACACTTTAAAATTGTCCTGGCATGTTCAGATTAAAGATAAAACTACAGATGGTTGCTAAGAATAAAGAGGTCAGAATGACAATTCAGATTCCATGATGTTCCCGAGAGTTGCTGTCTTAGAGTGCCAGAGACCCAGGTTCAATCCTGCCTCCGGGTGCAGTCTGTACGGAGTTTGTACGTTCTCCCCGTGACCATGTGGGTTTTCTCTGGACGCTCTAGTTTCTTCCCAGACTCCAAAGACGTCCAGGTTAGTGGATTAATTGGCTTCTTTAATTGTAAAATTGTCCCTAGTGTGTAGGGTAGTGTTAGTGTATGGCGAGTTTACTGGTTGGTGTGGTCTTGGTGGACTATAGGGCCTGTTTCCATGTTGTATCTCTAAAGTCTAAAGAATTGTGAGGAATGTCTCTATTGCCACTGGTTGTAAGAGACCTGGATTCTAATTTGGAGAATGGGGTACTTATTTGAGTGCTTTTGGAAAATCTGCTTTGGTGATGATATGAACCCCAAACACAAGTATGACACGTAACACTGACTGACATTGTTCAAACAGTGTAATCTTCAGTGTCATCTTCCTTAACAATATACCAATAGCACAACAGATGAAGAGATTGTTGGCATTAATACAAGTCTCATATTCACCTCTCGATTTCATATTTGTATTTAAACCTCACCACAAAACTCAAGTCATCCATCTCCAGAATTGGCTAAATTTGACCCACATGTTAACCCACATATACAAGACCACAACCAAACAAAGAAAAAAGATGATTCAGTCTCAAAACATCCATTTCTGTGACGTTTGAGTGAATAATTCTCCTCCGTTTAAGCAGTGATCTGATGTTGATGGTCCTCACATGCTTTTATCAGTAGCCACATTCCTTTCATTCTAGTTTGAGCTCCGCAGATATACAATGTGTGTGTAAAGGTATCACTCTTCAACGCTGCCACGGGATCTGTGAACATAAAGGTCTGGGTCTGCAACGCATTATCTCGTATAATTTAAAGCCTGTGGGGAACTCCATTCACCTCGCTGTTAACTTGACAGGAAATTGTGAGCTAATAGCCCAGAAGAAAATAGTGGTCTGGAGTTTCTGTCAGATCGCGTTGCTTTTATATTTTGTGTGATTTGCTCAATAATGGTGGAAACGGTGCAAAAGGTCACGGAATTTTAAGTGCAAATTGGCTTTCTGTTTGCAGGCAGCAAGCGACAACCCAAAAATGGTCACCACCATTTGCGGAGGACACGGTGGCGCAGCGGTAGAGTTGTGGCCTAACACCGTCGTCTTGATCCTGACTACAGGTGCTGTCGTTTGTTCGTTCTCCCTGTGACCCGCGTGGGTTTTCTCTGGCTGCTCCCATTTCCTCGCACACTCCAAAGACATGCAGGTTTGTAGGTTAATTGGCTTCTGTAAATTGCCCTATTGTGTAGGATGGTACTTGTGCACGGGGTGATCGCTATTCGTTGCAGACTCCGTGGGCCAGAGGGCCCTATTCCACGCTGTATTTCTAAAGTAAAGTAAAATGGTATTTATCATCAGTCTATCGACACAAAATGCTGGAGTAACTCAGCTGGTCAGGCAGCATCTCTGGAGAAAATGATTAGGTGACGTTCGGGTCGAGACCCTTCTTCAGACACAGAGACGTCATCGTCAGTCTGTCTGGTTTATAAGAAGGTATTTCCCAAATGCATTTGAAATGGTTGGTAGAATTGCGAACTTGTCTCACAGATTGGCATCATCTCCTAACTTGCTCTACATAGATGCTAAAGCACAGAAACAAACCATCTGAGCCTGCTGGTCTGAGCCTGCTGGTCTGCGCCTGCTGGTCTGAGCCTGCTGGTCTGAGCCTGCTGGTCTGTATCTGCTGGTCTATGCCTGCAGTTATCCTCAACATTGGCCTCCTCCCACTATTTTTTAATTCAACCATATCAGCATATCCTTTTTAACTTCCATATTATATGTTAAATGTAACCCCCATCTTGGCACTTTACATGTTTTCTTGCCAGCGCTAATTTAAGTAAATATTATATTTTGCATTGATGTGTGACTGCAATCTTCCTGAACCACCCATAATGAACATGGTATAAAGAATCTTGAATGAAGCATTGAAGTAAAGGGGTGGCAGGGAGTAGCAGGTCGGAATAGTGTCACAATGATAATGTGTAGGTTGTCAGCATTAAAATAACAGGTTAGTTCTTTGCAAGAATGTTCATTGCAATTTTCTCCTTGAAATATCCTTGAATTAATCTGGTAGAATCATGCAAAAGGCTGAGGCAAGGCATTCAGCTGCAAATCTTTTGAAGTAATTGCCAAGTCACAGCATGAATTACTGCTGATAATATTTCTTGCTAAACAAGCCTGGAAGACTTGAAGGATTTGCTTTGGTGCTGCGTTAATCCACTGGTCCCATTCAGAGGCAGAGGCTCCGGGTGCAGTGCGGTTCAGGCCGATAATTAAACACTAATCAAACATCACCAAAGTTGGGTATCGGGTCATTGACCTGTCTTTGTTTCTGGGTGCTTGCTGTGAACACAATTGCCTGACCCATTTCCTACTTTAGGACCCTGAAATCACTTCAAAATTATCTTATCAGCTGGGCTTTTGAAAGTTGCTCCAAAATGAAAGTCTATGTTTCTTTATAAATGAGAAATGAGGGGAGTCTACCACAGGTTTAAATATTACCTGAACTTTCCTTGAAATTGACAATTAGGGAGTTCAGTTTAGTTTAGAGATGCAGCATGGAAGCAGGCCCTTCGGCCCACCGAGTTCATGCTAACCATCGATCACCCGCTTCACATTTGTTCTGACTTCTTCCACTTTCTCATCCACTTCCAACACACTAGGGGTAATTTACAGAGGGCCAATTAACCTGGATGTGGGAGGAAACCGGAGCACCCAAAGGAAATCCATGTGGTATCAGGGTGAAGGTGCAAACTCCACACAGACAGCCACCGAGGTCAGAATTGAGCCCAGGTCCCTGGTGCTGCAAGACAGCAGCTCTACCAGCAGCGCCACTGTGGCACTGCACACCCTCCACGCCCACTCTTATCCACTGACTTACTTTTATGGATATTTACGACTGTGTCATTCCCACAGATTTTTCTATGTACTGATCACTTTTTTTTTGTTTTGGTTAGAGATACAGGAAACAGGCCCTTCGGTCCACCGAGTCTGTGCCGACCGGCGATTCCCCCGTACACTAACACTATCCTACACACACGAGGGACAATTTACAATTTTACCACAGCCAATTAATCTACAAACCTGTATGTCTTTGGAGTGTGGGAGGAAACCGAAGATCTCGGAGGAAACCCACGCAGGTCACGGGGAGAACGTACAAAGTTCTTTGTTCATCATGTTTTATAAATATAACAATGATAATGGATATCTCAACCTCCTGTTTGCTGAATACAAAAGTTAATGTCCAAGCTTGCAAGAAACAAACAGTACACCTCAGCCCATTTTAAATTAACTCTGGACTGCACAGCTTGCAACATCTTTCTTCCTTTTTGTAACCAACAGATAATGTTTCCATGGTCACAGCTTTTCACGATGAACAAAACAACAGGGTATCAGAGTGGAAACAGACTGGCACTGTCTGAATGTAAAATGCCATTCATAAAATTGCAATGTCCGCTTTCTCTTTTCCTCCTTTAATAACTATAAAACTTTGTGGTCTTGCATTGTGAAGCTTAGTCAATGGGGGCCCTTTTGTATATTTCTCAAATTGTATAAGTAAAGTAGAAACATATAACTTTGAATGGAGATCTTGATAATAACCCAAAAACTCATGGCCAAAGCAGATTTTCCATTTGCCCCCATTGTAAATGAATATTGAATTATAACTCTTATCCCGTGTGCACTAATTAATACCATAACGTTGATTACGTTACTGTCAAAACAATGGCCTCCCTTTTAATTTCAAGAATACTTACCCTAGTTTGGTTTAGTGTAGTTCAGTTTAATATTTTCACGTGTACTGAGTTACAATGAAAAGCTTTACTTTGTGTGCTATCCAACCAAAGAAAAGATTATGCATGATTATAATCAAACTGTCCGCAGTGAACAGGCAAAGTGTAGAACAAGTTGTGCAAGATAAAGTCCAATAAAGTCTGATTAAGGATACCTGTAGTTCAAATGTCTCCAATGAGATAGATGGGAAGTCAGGACCATACTCTAGCTGATGAGAGGACCGTTCAGTTGCCTGATTACAGCTGGGAAGAAGCTGTCCCCGATTATCAAACTTCAATGTATAATGCTATTCCAGCAAACTTGCATTTGCCTACATTGGCTCCCAGTTGTCAACATCTTCATTTTACACTAAAATATCAACTATGGTTTCAAGTCCTTCTCGAGCCTCGCGTCTCCCTGTCGCTGGAATTCCATTTAGCCTTCCAACCTTCGTAGAAATCCATACTGGGATTTCTGGCTCCCTGGACAATCCTTCCCTGTTGACGTTGGTGCCTTCACCGGCCAATGCTCATTCCCCAAATCAAAGAGAAAATAAAAAAGCAGATGGTGGAAATATAAACCAGAAAATGCTGGAAAAACTCAGCAGCTCAGGCATAATCTGTGGCAAGGGAAACAGATAGCCTTTCAGGTCGAATGACCCTTCATCAGATTAAGGAGGAGGAAGCAAATTGAGTTGAGTTGAGTTTAGTTAGTGTATGATTACATGTACCAAGGTACAGTGAAAAGCTTTTGTTGCGTGCTAACCAGTTTAACTGGCTAACCCTAACTGTAGATGCTGGACACAAAGTGCGGGAGTAACTCAGCAGGTGTGACAGTATCTGTGGAGAACATGGATAGGTGACGTTTCAGGTCGAGACTAAATAAGGGTCTCAACCCGAAACATCACCTGTCCATGTTCTCCAGAGATGCTGCCTGACTTGCTGAGTTACTCCAGCACTTTGTGTCCTTACTGTTCTAGGTTTCAGGAGAAGGCAGCAACATAATGGTAGGAATGGGTCTTGTTTTCTTTATACTCACCATTTCTGTCCATCTTCACATTGAGAGTTTCTTTGGGTATCACTTCATAGATTGGAGTCACACTCCTTTTGCTGAGTTTACACTTTGCAGGTTTATGGTTCTAACACCATGATATCCTTCCAGTCTGGGTACAATTTAGAGTCATAGTCATAGAGTGATAGTGTGGAAACAGGCCATTCAGCCCAACTTGCCCACACCGGCCAACAAGTCCCAGCTACACTATTCCCACCTGCCTGTGCTTGGTCCATATCCCTCCAAACCTGTCCTATCCATGTACCTGTCTAACTGTTTCATAAATGATGGGATAGTCCCAGCCTCAACTACATCCTCTGGCAGCTTGTTCCATACACCCACCACCCTTTGTGTGAAAAAGTTACCCCTCGGATTCCTATTAAATCTTTTCCCCTTCACCTTGAACCTATGTCCTCTGGTCCTCGATTTCCCTACTCTGGGCAAGAGTCTCTGTGCACCTTCCCGATCTATTCCACTCATGATTTTGTTCACCTCTATAAGATCACCCCTCATCCTCCTCCTGAAATTTGATTTATATCTCATCGCTATTTGCACCCTGGCCCATTGCATAAGGCACTCATGAGTCAGCCAGTTTGGTGCTTCTGGAGTCACACGTAGGTGAGTCACAGTAAATATCAAGGGCTTCAGTCCATAGCGATACTACTTCAGATACATTGGTACTGATATAAGCTTTTTAATTTGGATTACACATTTACTCAATTACTTGGTTAAATTCACCAGTTACCACAGTGACAATGATTTTATCATAAGTCATAGGAGCGGCATTGGGCCATTTCCCCCATCGAGTCCAATCTGTCATTTGATCGTGTTTGATCTATTTTTCCCTCTCATCCCCATTCTCCGGCCTACTCCCCATAAATGTTGGTTCCCTTACTAATCAAGAACCTATCATTCTCCGCTTTAAAAATACCCATTGACCTGGCCTCCACAGCCGTCGGTGGCAAAGAATTCAACAGATTTACCACCCGCTGACTAATGAAACTGCTCCTCATCTCCTTTCTAAAGTTACATCCTTTTATTCTGAGTCTGTGCCCTCTGGTCCTAGGCTCTCCCACTACTGGAACCATCCTTTTCACATCCACTCTATCTAGGCCCTTCACAATGTAACGCCTTTGGCTACTTATCCAGTGACAACCACAGTGGTGCCACGCTCCACCATTGTTCCGAAAATGTTAGGGATACTGAATTTCGTTTGCGAATCCTTTGCCGTTTTATTTAGATACATAGATACATAGAAAATAGGTGCAGGAGTAGGCCATTCGGCCCTTCGAGCCTGCACCGCCATTCAATATGATTATGGCTGATCACCCAACTCAGTATCCCGTACCTGCCTTCTCTCCATACCCCCTGATCCCTTTAGCCACAAGGGCCACATCTAACTCCCTCTTAAATATAGCCAATGAACTGGCCTCAACTACCCTCTGTGGCAGAGAGTTCCAGAGATTCACCACTCTCTGTGTGAAAACGTTTTTCCTCATCTCGGTCTTAAAGGATTTCCCCCTTATCCTTAAGCTGTGACCCCTTGTCCTGGACTTCCCCAACATCGGGAACAATCTTCCTGCATCTAGTCTGTCCAACCCCATAAGAATTTTGTACATTTCTATAAGATCCCCTCTCAATCTCCTAAATTCTAGCGAGTATAAGCCAAGTCTATCCAGTCTTTCTTCATATGAAAGTCCTGACATCCCAGGAATCAGTCTGGTGAACCTTCTCTGCACTCCCTCTATGGCTATAATGTTGTTCCTCAGATTTGGAGACCAAAACTGTACGCAATACTCCAGGTGTGGTCTCACCAAGACCCTGTACAACTGCAGTAGAACCTCCCTGCTCCTATACTCAAATCCTCTTCCTATGAAAGCCAACATACCATTCGCTTTCTTCACTGCCTGCTGCACCTGCATGCCTACTTTCAATGACTGGTGTACCATGACACCCAGGTCTCGCTGCATCTCCCCATTTCCTAATCGGCCACCATTTAGATAATAGTCTGCCTTCCCGTTTTTGCCACCAAAGTGGATAACCTCACATTTATCCACATTATACTGCATCTGCCAAACACTTGCCCACTCACCCAGCCTATCCAAGTCACCTTGCAGTCTCCTAGCATCCTCCTCACAGCTAACACTGCCCCCCAGCTTAGTGTCATCCGCAAACTTGGAGATGTTGCTTTCAATTCCCTCATCCAGTTCATTAATATAAACTGCCTGCCATTGTGAAAAGGATCCGTTTACTCCTACTCTTTGCTTCCTGTTTGCCAGCCAGTTCTCTACCACATCAATACTGAACCCCCAATACCGTGTGATTTAAGTTTGTATCCTAATCTCTTATGTGGTACCTTGTCGAAAGCCTTCTGAAAGTCCAGATACAACACATCCACTGGTTCTCCCCTATCCACTGTATTAGTTACATCCTCGAAAAATTCTATAAATTCGTCAGACACGATTTACCTTTTGTAAATCCATGCTGACTTTGTCCAATGATTTCACCACTTTCCAAATGTGCTGCTATCCCATCTTTAATAACTGACTCTAGCAGTTTCCCCACTACCGATGTTAGACTAACTGGTCTGTAATTCCCCATTTTCTCTCTCCCTCCCTTCTTAAAACGTGGGGTTACGTTTGCTACCCTCCAATCCTCAGGAACTACTCCAGAATCTAAAGAGTTTTGAAAAATTATCACTGATGCATCCACTATTTCTGGAGCTACTTCCTTAAGTACTCTGGGATGCAGCCTATCTGGCCCTGGTGATTTATCGGCCTTTAATCCATTCAATTTACCCAACACCACTTCCCGACTAACCTGGATTCCACTCAGTTCCTCCATCTCCTTTGACCCGCGGCCCCCTGCTATTTCCGGCAGATTATTTATGTCTTCCTTAGTGAAGACGGAACCAAAGTAGTTATTCAATTGGTCCGCCATATCCTTGTTCCCCATGATCAATTCACCTGTTTCTGACTGCAAAGGACCTACATTTGTTTTAACTAATCTCTTTCTCTTCACATACCTATAAAAACTTTTGCAGTCAGTTTTTATGTTCCCTGCCAGTTTTCTTTCATAATCTATTTTCCCTTTCCTAATTAAGCCCTTTATCCTCCTCTGCTGGTCTCTGAATTTCTCCCAGTCCTCTGGTATGCTGCTTTTTCTGGCTAATTTGTACGCATCATCTTTTGCTTTGATACTATCCCTGATTTCCCTTGTTATCCACGGATGCACTACCTTCCCTGTTTTATTCTTTTGCCAAACTGGGATGAACAATTTTTGTAGTTCATCCATGCAGTCTTTAAATGCGTTCCATTGCATATCCACCGTCAACCCTTTTAGAACTAATTGCCAGTCAATCTTGGCCAATTCACGTCTCATACCCTCAAAGTTACCTTTCTTTAAGTTCAGAACCGTTGTTTCTGAATTAACAATGTCACTCTCCATCCTAATGAAGAACTCAACCATATTATGGTCGCTCTTGCCCAAGGGGGCACGCACAACAAGACTGCTAACTAACCCTTGCTCGTTACTCAATACCCAGTCTAGAATAGCCTGCTCTCTCGTTGGTTCCTCTACATGTTGGTTTAGATAACTATCCCGCATACATTCCAAGAAATCCTCTTCCTCAGCACCATTGCCAATTTGATTCACCAAATATATATGTAGATTGAAGTCACCCATTATAACTGTTTTGCCTTTGTTGCACGCATTTCTAATTTCCTGTTTGATGCCATCCCCAACTTCACCACTACTGCTAGGTGGCCTGTACACAACACCCACCAGTGTTTTCTGCCCCTTAGTGTTTCGCAGCTCTACCCATACCGATTCCACATCCTCCAAGCTAATGTCCTTCCTTTCCACTGCGTTAATCTCCTCTCTAACCAGCAACGCTACCCCACCTCCTTTTCCTTTCTCTCTATCCCTCCTGAATATTGAATATCCCTGGATGTTCAGCTCCCAGCCTTGGTCACCCTGGAGCCATGTCTCCGTGATCCCAACTATATCATAATCATTAATAGCTATCTGCACGTTCAACTCATCCACCTTATTACGAATGCTCCTTGCATTGAGACACAAAGCCTTCAGGCTTGTTTTTACAACGATCTTACCCCTTATACAATTATGTTGGAAAGTGGCCCTTTTTGATTTTTGCCCTGGATTTGTCTGCCTGCCACTTTTACTTTTCACCTTGCTACCTATTGTTTCCGCCCGCCTTTTACACCCCTCTGTTTCTCTGCTCACCCATTTAAGAACCCCACTCAGAGATCAATTGCAGGGGCTCCGACTGTTGCTTAGTTTGGATCAGTAGACTGGGCAGAGATCATAAATTATACCTTTCCAGGTTGAATTTAATTTAGAGATTTTGTTTTAGAGATACAGCACGGAAACAAGCCCTTCTGCTCACGGAGTCCACACCAACCAGCGATCCCCGTACACTAACATTATCCTACACACTATGGACAACTTACAATTTACAGAAGCCAAATAAATCTACATACCTGTACGTCTTGATTATTAAGTTTAGTTTAGAGATTTTGATTGAGAGATACAGCACGGAAACAGGCCCTTCGACCCACCGCGTCCGCGCCAACCAATAATCACCCATACACTAGTTCAATCCTACGCACTAGGGACAATTTACAAAAGCCAATTAACCCACAAACTTGCAAATCTTTGCAACGTGGGAGGAAACCAGATCACCTGGAGAAAACCCACGCGGTCACAGGGAGAATGTACAAACTGTGGTCAGGATTGAACCCGGCTCTCTGGCGCTGTAAGGCAGTAACTCTACCGCTGCGCCAACGTGCCACCCTAGAGTTAACCGGCTGAGCCATGGTACTTCATCTTTTTGGTAGCGGTTATAGAGTGCATGATATATTTCAGGTGACTAGTGGCGGCACGGCACTGGCTGCAGCGGCTCATCGGCAGTCCTGTTTGTTTGTGTTTTTTGTGTTGTTTATTTCGTTTTGGTTAGTCTAGTTTTTGGTTTTTAATTTGTGTTTTGGGGGGGGTGGGGGGTTGTAACGGGGTTTGCAGTCTCTCCCTGCGGGGGAATGCGATTTTGTGTCGTATTCCCCTTTTCTGCCTCCGTCTGCGCTGAGGCCTAATGGAGGTGGCGACCTCGAGGCTCCGGAGGCAGAGCCCGTCAGGACTCGCCCTAAGCTCGCTCCCGTGAGGGTGGTCCGGCTCAGGGCTGGAACAGTGCTCCTGTGAGCGCCCAAGTCGGGGCGGCCCGGCCCGAGGGAGAAGCGACGCGCATGTTGGGGCGGCTCGGCCCGGGGGGAGGTTCGGCGCCCATGTCGGGGCGGCCCAGCCCGAGGCTGAAGACGGCACGGCACTCACGTGAGGGTGGCTAGGACGGTGTTCTGGCGGTGGTGGCCTGAGTCCGGGGTTCGGCCGCGGGCCAGCGGCTGCGTCTGCAGGACTGGTGGGCGGCAGCTTCGACCACCCCGGGCCGCGGTGTTTGAGCCGCGGGAAACATCGCCCGGGGGGTATCGCCTCAGCGCAGAGGGAGAGGAGGAGGGAAGAGACTGCAGACCTAAGACTTTTGCCTCCATCACAGTGAGGAGATGTTGGGTGGACTCACTGTGGTGGATGTTAATATGTGTTTATTGTTGTTTTATGTATGACTGTTGCAATTTCGTTCAGACTTCGGTCTGAATGACAATAAAGGGCTATCTAATCTAACATCTGCCTGTGCTACTGTTGACCAGCGTGTGTTCTGAGCACCCCAGCGAGACTCCAGCGAGACTCTTACTCACATATTCTATTCCCAGCTGCTTTGTGTTAACTGAACCTCCACAGGATAAATGTAACTTTAATAAGACGCCTCAGCAATATTTTAAAATTAATTTCACACAGATCTCCCACGTTTGCCCATTACCCATATTGTTATAAAGTGCGTGAAACATATGTGTTGTTATATATTGAACCGTTATGAAATTTCACTCTCTTGAAGCCCAAAGGAACACATAAAAGTTTTTGTTATGTCTACCATTAGGCTCTGGACTTTGAGCTTCACACCTCAAAGGTCACTGAAGTTCAAGGGTAATATTCCTTGAAGAATGCTGTGTTTTACCATTGAATGCTGGGGGTCTCCATCAGTGGTCTGCACTCCGAGGGAAGGTGAACCTTTTCAGAAACAATCACATGATGTTTGGAACAAGAATATATTAGAATTATAGTAAGGAAATACACTCACCTGAAAACAATGCACGGGATACAGAAGACATAGATACATAGATACAAAGAAAATAGGTGCAGGAGTAGGCCATTCGGCCCTTCGAGCCTGCACCGCCATTCAATATGATCATGGCTGATCATCCAACTCAGTATCCCGTACCTGCCTTCTCTCCATACCCCCTGATCCCATTAGCCACAAGGGCCACATCTAACTCCCTCTTAAAGATAGCCAATGAACTGGCCTCAACTACCCTCTGTGGCAGAGAGTTCCAGAGATTCACCACTCTCTGCGTGAAAAAGTTTTTCCTCATCTCGGTCTTAAAGGATTTCCACCTTATCCTTAAGCTGTGACCCCTTGTCCTGGACTTCCCCAACATCGGGAACAATCTTCCTGCATCTAGCCTGTCCAACCCCATAAGAATTTTGTACGTTTCTATAAGATCCCCTCTCAATCTCCTAAATTCTAGCGAGTATAAGCCAAGTCTATCCAGTCTTTCTTCATATGAAAGTCCTGACATCCCAGGAATCAGTCTGGTGAACCTTATCTGCACTCCCTCTATGGCTATAATGTCCTTCCTCAGATTTGGAGACCAAAACTGTATGCAATACTCCAGGTGTGGTCTCACCAAGACCCTGTACAACTGCACTAGAACCTCCCTGCTCCTATACTCAAATCCTCTTGCTATGAAAGCCAACATACCATTCGCTTTCTTCACTGCCTGCTGCACCTGCATGCCTACTTTCAATGACTGGTGTACCATGACACCCAGGTCTCGCTGCATCTCCCCATTTCCTAATCGGCCACCATTTAGATAATAGTCTGCCTTCCCGTTTTTGCCACCAAAGTGGATAACCTCACATTTATCCACATTATACTGCATCTGCCAAATATTTGCCCACTCACCCACCCTATCCAAGTCACCTTGCAGTCTCCTAGCATCCTCCTCACAGCTAACACTTCCCCCCAGCTTAGTGTCATCCGCAAACTTGGAGATGTTGCTTTCAATTCCCTCATCCAGTTCATTAATATAAATTGTAAATAGCTGGGGTCCCAACACTGAGCCTTGCGGTACACCACTAGTCACTGCCTGCCATTGTGAAAAGGAGCCGTTTACTCCTACTCTTTGCTTCCTGTTTGCCAGCCAGTTCTCTATCCACATCAATACTGAACCCCCAATACCGTGTGATTTAAGTTTGTATCCTAATCTCTTATGTGGTACCTTGTCGAAAGCCTTCTGAAAGTCCAGATACAACACATCCACTGGTTCTCCCCTATCCACTCTACTCGTTACATCCTCGAAAAATTCTATAAGATTCGTCAGACACGATTTACCTTTCGTAAATCCATGCTGACTTTGTCCAATGATTTCACCACTTTCCAAATGTGCTGCTATCCCATCTTTAATAACTGACTCTAGCAGTTTCCCCACTACCGATGTTAGATTAACTGGTCTGTAATTCCCCATTTTCTCTCTCCATCCCTTCTTAAAAAGTGGGGTTACGTTTGCTACCCTCCAATCCTCAGGAACTACTCCAGAATCTAAAGAGTTTTGAAAAATTATCATTAATGCATCCACTATTTCTGGAGCTACTTCCTTAAGTACTCTGGGATGCAGCCTATCTGGCCCTGGTGATTTATCGGCCTTTAATCCATTCAATTTACCCAACACCACTTCCCGACTAACCTGGATTTCACTCAGTTCCTCCATCTCCTTTGACCCGCGGCCCCCTGCTATTTCCGGCAGATTATTTATGTCTTCCTTAGTGAAGCCGGAACCAAAGTAGTTATTCAATTGGTCCGCCATATCCTTGTTCCCCATGATCAATTCACCTGTTTCTGACTGCAAGGGACCTACATTTGTTTTAACTAATCTCTTTCTCTTCACATACCTATAAAAGCTTTTGCAGTCAGTTTTTATGTTCCCTGCCAGTTTTCTTTCATAATCTATTTTCCCTTTCCTAATTAAGCCCTTTGTCCTCCTCTGCTGGTCTCTGAATTTCTCCCAGTCCTCTGGTATGCTGCTTTTTCTGGCTAATTTGTACGCATCATCTTTTGCTTTGATACTATCCCTGATTTCCCTTGTTATCCACAGATGCACTACCTTCCCTGATTTATTCTTTTGCCAAACTGGGATGAACAATTTTTGTAGTTCATCCATGCAGTCTTTAAATGCCTTCCATTGCATATCCCCCGTCAACCCTTTTAGAACTAATTGCCAGTCAATCTTGGCCAATTCACGTCTCATACCCTCAAAGTTACCTTTCTTTAAGTTCAGAACCGTTGTTTGTGAATTAACAATGTCACTCTCCATCCTAATGAAGAACTCAACCATATTATGGTCACTCTTGCCCAAGGGGGCACGCACAACAAGACTGCTAACTAACCCTTCCTCATTACTCAATACCCAGTCTAGAATAGCCTGCTCTCTCGTTGGTTCCTCTACATGTTGGTTTAGATAACTATCCCGCATACATTCCAAGAAATCCTCTTCCTCAGCACCACTGTAAATTTGATTCACCCAATCTATATGTAGATTGAAGTCACCCATTATAACTGTTTTGCCTATGTTGCACGCATTTCTAATTTCCTGTTTGATGCCATCCCCAACTTCACTACTACTGCTAGGTGGCCTGTACACAACACCCACCAGCGTTTTCTGCCCCTTAGTGTTTCGCAGCTCTACCCATACCGATTCCACATCCTCCAAGCTAATGTCCTTCCTTTCCACTGCGTTAATCTCCTCTCTAACCAGCAACATTACCTCACCTCCTTTTCCTTTCTCTCTATCCCTCCTGAATATTGAATATCCCTGGATGTTCAGCTCCCAGCCTTGGTCACCCTGGAGCCATGTCTCCGTGATCCCAACTATATCATAATCATTAATAGCTATCTGCACGTTCAACTCATCCACCTTATTACGAATGCTCCTTGCATTGAGACACAAAGCCTTCAGGCTTGTTTTTACAACGATCTTACCCCTTATACAATTATGTTGAAAAGTGGCCCTTTTTGATTTTTGCCCTGGATTTGTCTGCCTGCCACTTTTACTTTTCACCTTGCTACCTATTGTTTCCGCCGTCATTTTACACCCCTTTGTTTCTCTGCTCACCCATTTAAGAACCCCACCACCTCTTATTCTCTGTTTATTATTGTTTTCTTCTTTCCCCTCTACATGTTGGGTCTGAGTGCTTTCCTTCTCTGCCTCCTGCCTCACACACTGTCTAATAGCTTTCTCTATTTGAGTCCCTCCCCCCAACCATTCTAGTTTAAAGTCTCCCCAGTAGCCTTTGCAGATCTCCCCGTCAGGATATCGGTCCCCCTCAGGTTCAAGTGCAACCCATCCTTTTTGTCCACGTCGCACCTTCCACAAAAGACGTCCCTATGATCCAGAAATTTGAATCCCTGCCTTCTGCACCAGTCCTTCAGCCACGTATTTATCCTCCACCTCGCTCCATTCCTACTCTCACTGTCGCGTGGCACAGGCAGTAATCCCGAGATTGTTACCTTTGCTGTCCTTCTCTTTAACTCCCCTCCTAACTCCCTAAATTGTCCTTTCAGGACCTCTTCTCTTTTTTTACCTATGTCATTGGTACCTATATGTACCACGACCTCGGGCTCCTCTCCCTGCCCTTTCAGGATATCTTGGACACGTTGAGACACATCACAGACCCTGGCACCAGGGAGGCAAACTACCATCCGGGTCTCCCGACTGCATCCACAGAATCGCCTGTCTGACCCCCTAACTATAGAGTCCCCTATTAGTATTGCCGTCCTCTTCTTTTCCTTACCCTTCTGAGCAACAGGGCCGGTCTCTATACCGGAGGCCCGGCCGCTGTCGCTACCCCCAGGTAGGCTGTCCCCCCCAACAGTGCTCAAACAGGAGTACTTATTGTCAAGGTGTACAGCCACCGGGGTACTCTCTAGTCCCTGCCTGTGCCCCTTGCCTCTCCCAACCGTGATCCACTTGCCTGCCTCCTGTGGTCTTGGAGTGACCACCTCCCTGTAACTCCTCTCAATGACTTCCTCGCTCTCCCTGACCAGACGGAGGTCATCGAGCTGCTGCTCCAGGTTCCTAATACGGTCCATTAGGAGCCCCATCTCGATACACCTGCCGTAGATGTGGACGTCTGGAGGGCTATCAGACTCCATGACTTCCCACATCTGACATCCAGAACAGTAAACTGCCCTGGCCCTCATACTCCCCTTACCTAGGATACAATAGAAAACAAACTGCTACAATACAGTACAATCAGCAGGGATCTGACTCCCAATCAGCTGGGATCTGACTCCCAATCAGCTGCTCCCTCTTGTCTGCTTCCACCAATCAGCGGCTTCCTTAAGCCCACTTGTTTTTGAAGTGCGAGTGGAACTTGGAACGTTACAGATTTGGGCCTCTGTAAGAAGCAAGCCCCGTGCTCCACTTTAACTCCTACCGCTCGGGTGTAGCTCCTCCCTCTGCGACCGACCTCTCCAACGGCTCAACCATGTACAGGACCAACACGATATCGAGGAAGATATCTCCATCTAGAGAGTCTGAAAAAGGGTCCTGACCATGTTCTCCAGGGACTTAGCCCTTGCATTCCCTCTCTCTCTGTCCCTTCCCCACCCTAGTCATCCTATGTTTCACTGTTTGTATCCACTCGTTATCACCTTTTCTACTGTCAATGATGGACCATCGTGGACTCTACCTTTCCTTGATCATCGTCACTGGCTTTGATTTGTTCCTTTCATTCATTTCATTCATTTGTTCTTTGTACCTTTTCATACCTCTGGTCTCCCTCTCCCCTGACTCTCAGTCTGAAGAAGGGTCTCGACCTGAAACATCACCTATTCCTTTTTTCCAGAAATGCTGTCTGACTCGCTGAGTTACTCCAGCTTTTTGTGTCTATCTTCGGGTGCAAACCAGCACCTGCAGTTCCTTCTCACACACTGCTGCCTGACCTGTCAAGTTACTCTGGCACTTTGTGTCTTTTTGTTGCAAGCCAGCATCAGCAGTTCCTTGTTTCCAGTGATCGTTACTGTGTGTTATGCCTTACAATTTAACATGTTAGTAACCCATTTGTATATGTTATACTGAACATCAAACTTCACTGAATAGAATCTGCGCAGTCATTTCACGTATAAAAACAGGGCATTGCAGTGCGGTTTGCCAAGGAATTCCAGCCCTCCCAAACTTCGGAGAAAGTGAATGATTCAATTATGTGTCATCTTGGATGATTAAGTGACAGCAGCAGGAATCTCGATTTGACCGTGTGGTCCTAAACATCTGTAACAAATACCGCGATGGTCTGGAACCAATTCCGAGCTTGAGACTTCAGATAATTTAATTTGTCAGCTCTAAATAAATAAACTCGCCCCACTGTTTGGCTAACATCAGCTGAGGGCGACATTAGGAGGAAACACTATTCTGATGTTCAGAGCTGAGAGGTCATCTGATTTTCACTGCCATGTAATGGGATGTTCAAAATGATTTGGCAGATAGGTTTATGAAGTGTTTGCAAAAAATCAAATTTCAGTTGTAATTTTCCCATTCATTTTATATTTAATAGTGTCTTAAAATGTTTTATGAATGAAATAAAGCTTTGGGTTTTATTGCACTGGTTTCACGTAGCTATATGAGAGGAGAGGAATAGATCGTTTAGGTACACAGAGGCTTCTGCCCAGAGTAGGTGAATTGAGGACCAGAGGACATAGGTTTATGGTGAAGGGGAAAATATTTTATAGGAATCTGAGGGGTAAAATTTTCACACAAAGGGTGGTGGGTGTATGGAACAAACTGCTAGAGGAGGTGGTTGAGGCTGGAACTATCCCAACGTTTAAGACACAGTTACACAGGTACGTGGATAGGACAGGTTTGGAGGGATATTGACCAAGCGCAGGCAGGTGGGACATGTTGGCCGGTGTGGGCATGTTTCCGCACTGTATCACTCTATGACTCTATTGTGGCGGCCCCTGGTGGTTAGCCACTCGTGGTGCGAACCCTCGGCTCTGGGGGTTGGGTCATGTGTCTTGGTTTAGCAGGAAGAGTGGGTCATGGCTCTTCTCTGGGGTATACAGTATATACTGCTGGTAATGCCCTTGCCCCTTGTTGTGGTTCAGAGAGCTGTTTTGTGTTAACTTAATAGCGACTTAAAATGTTTTATGCATGAAATAATGCTTTGGGTTTTATTGCACTGGTTTCACGTAGCTATACGTATATACAGTCCCCTTCATAATGTTTGGGGACAAAGACACATCATTTATTTATCTGCCTCTGTACTCCACAATTTGAGATTTGTAATAGAAAAAAATCACTTGTGGTTAAAGTGCACGTTGTCAGATTTTATGAAAGGCCATTTTTATACATTATGGTTTCACCATGTAGAATTACAGCAGTGTTTATACATAGTTCTCCCATTTCAGGGCACCACAATGTTTGGGACACAGCAAAGTCATGTAAATGAAAGTAGTCATGTTTAGTATTTTGTTGCATATCCTTTGCATGCATTGACTGCTTGAAGTCTGCGATGCATGGACATTACCATTTGCTGGGTGTCTTCTCTGGTGATGCTCCGTCAGGCCTGTATTGCAGCCATCTTTTGCTTATGCTTGTTTTGAGGGCTAGTCCCCTTCAGTTTCTCTTCAGCATATTAAAGGCATGCTCAATTGGGTTCAGATTGGGTGATTGACTTCGCCACTCAAGAATTTACCATTTTTTAGCTTTGAAAATCTCCTTTGTTGCTTTAGCAGTATGTTTGGGACCAATGTCTTGCCTTAGAATGAACCGCTGGCCAATGAGTTTTGAGGCATTTGTTTGAACTAGAGCAGATAGGATGTGTCTATACACTTCAGAATTCATTATGCTACTACCATCTGCAGTTGTATCATCAATGAAGATAAGTGAGGCAGTACCTTCAGCAGCCATACATGCCCAGGCCATAACATCCCCACCACCGTGTTTCACAGATGAGATGGTATGCTTTGGATCTTGGGCAGTTCCTTCTCTCCTCCATACTTTGCTCTTGCTATCACTCTGATGTAAGTTAATCTTCGTCTCATCTGTCCACAAGAACTTTTTCCAGAACTGTGGTTGCTTTTTTAAATACTTCTTGGCAAACTGTAACCTGGGGATCCTATTTTTACAGCTAAACTGGTTTGCATCTTGCAGTGTAGCCTCTGTATTTCTGTTCATGAAGTCTTCTGCAGACAGTGGTCATTGACAAATCCACACCTGACTCCTGAAGAGTGTTTCTGATCTGTCGGACAGGTATTTGGTTTTTTTTCTTTATTATCGAGAGACTTCTTCTGTCATCAGCTGTGGAGGTCTTCCTTGGCCTGCCAGTCCCTTTGCGATAAGTAAGCTCACCAGTGCTCTCTTTCTTCTTAATGATGTTCCAAACAGTTGATTTTGATAAGCCTAAGGTTTGGCTGATGCCTCTAACAGTTTTATTCTTGTTTCTCACTCATAATGGCATCTTTGACTTTCATTGGCACAACATTGGTCCTCATGTTGATAAACAGCAATAAAAATGTCCAAAGGTGATGGAATGACTGAAGGAAAGACTCGTTGCTGAGAGCTCTCTTATACCTGCATTAAGGAGGCAATTAAACACACCTGAGCCATGTGTCCAAAACATTATGGTGCCCTGAAATGGGGGGACTATGTACAAACACAGCTGTAATTTCTACATGGTGAAACCAAAATGTATAAAAATGGCCTTTATTAAAATCTGACAATGTGCATTTAAACCACATGTGATTTTTTCTATTACAAATCTCAAATTGTAGAGTACAGAGGCAAATAAATAAATGAAGGGTCTTTGTCCCAAACATTATGGAGGGCACTGAATAATTTATAGTGTACCAAATCGTTGAACTTGATGGGAAAAGGGTCCGGACATAAAATAGTGACAAGTTTTTGTGAAATAAATGGCCTTTATAAAGGCACATAAATTGCCCGCGAACAAGGTCTATTGTTTCTTTCAGCTTTACAGCTAATTCATTACCATTAATTGATGACTTTTGAGCTTGGTTCCATGGAAACAAGGATAATTTAATGCATTTGAGGCAGTAATAACTGGCTTTGAATCTCAGGAATTACAGGATTTACTTCTGATCACATACAGCTTGGTAGGGAATGAAAGATTTAGATTTGCATAATGCCTTTCATAACCTTCAAGCACTTTCACAGTAGTTAAATACTTTTCAAATGGGGCCACATTGTTAAATAGGAATTGTGCAACAATGTGTGTACCGCAGCCTCCCACATACAACAATTTAATAATAATAGCACCTATTTTTATTGGCAATGCTTGATTGTTAAATATTGAAACATAGAACAAAACAGAATGGCACAAGAACAGGACCTTCGGCCCACAATGTCTGTGCCGAACATGATGCCAAGACCATCACTTATCTACCTGCACATAATCCATATCCCTCCATTCCCTGCATATCAATATTCCTATCCAAAAGTCTTTTAAATGCCACTAATGTACCTGCTTCAACTCCCACCCCTGGCAGTGCGTTCAAGGCACTTACCATCTTCAATGTAAAAAAACTTACCCCACATATCTCCTTTAAACTTTGGCCCTCTCACCATAAAGCTAGTGTTTGATTTTTCCATCCTGGGGAAAAAGATTCTGATTGTCTACCCTATTTATGCCTCTCATAATATTATATCCTTCTATCAGGTCTCCTGCTACCTTGGGCATTCCAGAGAAAACAATTCAAGTCTGTCCAACTGCTCCCTGTAGCTAATGCCCTCCAATCCACGCATCATTCTGGTAAACTTCCTCTGCACCCTTTCCAAAGACTCCACACCCTTTCTGTAATTGGGCCACCAGAACTGCCAATACTCCAAATGCGGCCTGACCAAAGTCCTATAAAGCTGCACCGTGACTTCAAATAATGGTAAGAATTGGTAAGATCATCAATGGATATTGGTAAGAACATCAATGGATAACATCGTTGTTCTTCAGTATAACACTTAGCAATCTTATGTACATCTCTAACCTGTAGAAACATAGAGCTGCAGATGTCGGTTAACACACAAAAGAACACAGTGCTGAAGTAACCGTATCACTGGAGAACATGGATAGGTGATGCTGTGGGTCGAGACTAAAGAAGGGTCTTGACCCAAAACGTTACCTGTCCACCTGTCAACTCTGCCTGTCCTGCCGGGTTAACCGACAGCCAGGATCTGGGGCCGCCACTGCTCCAGGCCGGTGTCCCGTGGGTCCAGGGTCACCCCGGACATCTCCGGCCGCTCCCGGACAGGGATGGAACACTCGAGAGGGGACGGGGATGGTCCAGTAGCAATTCAACAGCGCTTGGAGCGCCGGAGACCCAGGTTCGATCCTGACTACGGATGAAACGCAGGTCTGTATACATGCAGCAGCACAGCTGCCGAGAATGTTTATCGCGAGTGACCTATGACCTGGGCATGCGCAGTCGTAATTCCGAACTCGCTTATTGGCTTTGGTAAAAATTATGAATTGTCCTGAGTATGTAAGATAGTGCTAGTATACGGGGATCGCCAGTCGGCGCAGACTCGATGGGCCAAAGGGCCTATTTGCGTATCTCTAAAGTCTAAAGTAAATTCTAAAGCTCCTAGTTTTGGGAGACCCTGTCAACAGCTGAGGGGTTGGTCATTTCTTGAATACCTACTGCCTTCATCACTATTGTTCCAGTACAAAGGCATGATAGAGTGATAGAAACATAGAAAATAGGTGCTGGAGTAGGCCATTCGGTCCTTCAAGCCAGCACCGCCATTCAATATGATCATGGCTGATCATCCAAAACATTACCCCGTTCCTGCTTTCTCCCCATATCCCTTGATTCCGTTAGACTTGAGAGCTCTATCTAACTCTCTCTTGAAAACATCCCGTGAATTGGCCTCCACTGCCTTCTGTAGCAGAGAATTCCACAGATTCCCAACTCATAAATAGGGTGAAAATGTTTTTCCTCATCTCAGTCCTAAATGGCCTACCCCTTATTCTTAAGTGTCATGGAGTCATCCATCCATGACAAACAGGCCCTTCAGCCCAACTTCCCCAAGCCGACAAACATGTCCCATCTGCATTAGTCCCACCTGCTTGCATTTAGCCGATATCCTTCTAAACCTTCCCCATCCATGTACCTGCCCAAATGTCTTTTTAAATGTTGTGATAGTACCTCTCAACTACCTCCTCTGGCAGCTCGTTCCATATACCAGCCACCCTTTGTGTAAAAAAGCTGCCCCTCAGGTTCCTATTAAATCTTTTCACACTCAACTCATAGAGTTATACACTATGCGTGGAAACAATCCCATCGGCCCAATTTGCCCATGTCGATCAATTGCCTGCATTTTGCCCCTATGATGGTTTGCAATCGTGTTAACTGCAGTCCACTAACAGACACCCTATAATAACAGCTAGGAACCTACTGACAATCCCTCCACATGTGCCCACTGATCTCTTAGGAAGCAATGGTTAAAGTATTTAGCAAAGGGGTAAAATCATAAATTATATCCTTACACTTAGTTTGACATTCATGCTGGATTAACTTAAAATCCCAAACCCCTACACAGCAGATGAAGCCGCATTAAATGTATACAAACCCTGTCGACTGCAGGCATGCGTGTCATCACTCTCATTGTGCTGGTAGACCTCTGGATGTGCTCATACGACTTTGCAATGTGTGCTGCATGAGATAAGGGAATTGTGTACCCAATAAACCAGCCAGCATTACATGTTTGAGAAGCAGGTCTGACTTTTCTGGTGCTTATACATTCTCAGCCGCCGTCTCTCACAGATTTCCGGCCCTGTGCAATAACCTAAAAAAACAGGGACTTTATCAGAGGGAAATGCAATTTGTCTTTTAACTCCACTGTTGAGTTTATCTCCTTGGAAGTTAATTTTACACATTCCCACCTTCCAGCTTTTCCCCTCCAATAACCATAATCAATGGTGCAGCCTCTTGTTTTCAATGCTGTGTAGACGCTAGTCTGGCCAACTGGTAATCTCCGTCATTGGGAAACCTGGCTCCTGAGAAAAGATGGTCATGGTGGCGCAGTGGTAGAGTTGCTGCCTTATAGCGAATGCAGCGCCGGAGACCCGGGTTCGATTCCGACTACGGCTGCTGTCTGTACAGAGTTTGTACGTTCTCCCCGTGACCTGCGTGGGTTTTCTCCGAGATCGTTGGTTTCCTCCCACACTCCAAAGACGTACAGGTTTGTAGGTTAATTGGCTTGGTAAATGTAAAAATTGTCTCTAGTGTGTGTAGGACAGTATTAATGTGCGGGGATCACTGGTCGGAGCGGACCCGGTGGGCCGAAGGGCCTATTTCCGCACTGTATCTCTAAATAAAGAGCTTCAGTGAGAAGGTGATGACATTAGGGCACTGATTGTGGACCAGGTAATGCAGGAGTCCATCCTCTCAGCCCCCAGCTCACCACAAGCAGATGACCAAACGTGTAGCAAAAATTGGCTTATATGGACAAACAAAGCTAAATAAATACAATACAATACAATACAATAATACTTTATTAGCCAAGTATGTTTTGTAACATACGAGGAATTTCATTTACCAAGTCAGTCATACAAATAAAAGCAACAGAACACACAAAACACATTTTAACATAAACATCCATCACTGTGATGGAAGGCGAAAAAAAGTTCAATTTCTTCCCGTCTTTGTTCTCCCGCGGTGGGGGGGCCTCAAGCCTTCCATTGACGGGGCGATCTTACTCCCGTAACCGGCGGTCGGGCCCTCCACCTCGGGTCGATCAAGCTCCTGCAACGGGGGGAATCTCAGCTCCCCCGCACCGGCGATCGGACCCCGGGTCGGGGCTAGTCGAACCTTCTGCGTCGTTGGAGCTCCGGACTCGGTCTCTATAAAAATTGGAACAGTGGGAGTGTTGAATCATCTCAATAACTGGTCAGAACCTGGTCATCAGATTTGAGGTGTCTCGGTGCTGCTGTATTTGGTGCAGGTGTGGCCCATTCCCCACTCCACTACCCTGGTGACCACCCGAGCCACCTTCCAGTTCTTCTGGGGACCCAAGATGGAGTGGGTCTGGTGGGTCGCAATGCACAGGTCCTTGGATGACAGGAACAAAAGTGTATCCTAGATTGTCCTCATCCTGATGACCACCTTTATGCAGTGTGTGGCTACATTAGGCTGTGCTTCAGTCCAAAGTATGTGGGCATCAAGTGTATTTCCTCAGATTAGTTTAGTTTAGTTTAGAGATACAACCTGGAACAAAAATAGGGTGCAACAAAATATTGATAATAAATGGTTTCAGGACCTGGTGAGGGGTGAGTAAAGATATGAAATAGGTACATCCTTTTTATCTTGTCTTATCTTATCTTACTTTTTTTTCTTTTCCCCTCTTTTGGTTTTTCCCTTTTGTTTAACTATTTCTTGTGGTTTAGGTCCCTATGGGTGTACCTGGACCACTCTTTCAATCACTCACTTACTATCTTTGCTAACTCTTTCTATCCTTTTTCTTATTAAAGTTTAAAATAAGAAGTGGTACAAGAAAAGTATAATTTTATGTTTGTTTGAGATCACTGTACTGTACAATACTTCTAATAAAAAATAAAAAATAAATTAATTTTTTTTTTTTAAAGTGTCTTTCCTCAGATTAGTTTAGTTTAGTATAGAGATACAACCTGGAACGGGCTTTTCGGCCCACCGTCCACAACAACCAGCAATCACCTGTGCACTAGCTCTATCCTTCACACTGGGGACAATTTACAGAAGCCAATTAACCTACAAACCTGCACGTCTTTGGAATGTGGCAGGATACTGGAGCACCCGGAGAAAACCCACGCAGTCACAGGGAGAACGTACAAACTCTATACATACAGCACCCATAGTCAGGATCGAACCTGTGTCTCTGGCGTTGTGAGGCAGCAACCCTACCTCTGCGCCACTGTACCGCCCTAGTGTTAGCATTCTAATACCACTGCAAACAAATAGATGTTGCCCATTCATGAAATGAGAAACTCCATCAGTGTTTAAGCTCTTAAAATGCTGCTTAAAATGGATAGTAATTACAATGCAAATAATCAAGGCACACTAACTAACGCAGGTGATCCAACCACTTTACATTGCATTTGATTTCCCGTTCCATTGACTCCAACATGAAACTATGTTAGAACCACTGTAAATTGAATATTTGTCCTGAACCTACTGAGCAGGTTGGATTGAAATTACCTATTATTTTCTAAACTACAATATCTTACTTAGAGAGAGATAAATTTAGCTACATTAACAAAAGTTTTGTACTTTGACTTTAAATGGAACAGAATATGTTAACCGCGTCTTGTTTCTTTGGTTCTCGTGAGGAATCAAACACTGAGGGACGATTTAACTCAATTAGCCGCAGAGTGCATCATTGTCCATCTACATTAGTTGAGATATGTATCATTGTCAACCTAACAAAGGCACTTCCTCACCAGCAGAATTGATCGAGTTTAATTATAAAGATTTTGTTGCAAATCCTTTTGGGTATCAAAGGCCCATTGCTGCTTTGTGATTGGGCCCTCGAACGATCAGTGACTAAAGATATGAAATCCTATATTTATTTCCAATAAAACTAGGGAAAGATAAATGAGCCAAAGGCTATCCATTTATACAATTGCTTCGATTTTTCTTGATCTGATTTAATAATCGCCATAGTTCTTAAATTGGTGCAACTAATTGTTTTGCTCGAGAGAATGCAAGCAGTCCTTGAAAGACCTTGACCATATTAGATATCAGGCTGGGTCTATCTGGTGTCACTACACATATTCCTTAGGATATGTGTAGGAGGGAACTGCAGATGCTGGTTTAAACTGAAGATAGACACAAAATGCTGGAGTAACTCACGGGATAGGCAGCATCTCTGGAGAGAAGGAATGGGTGACGTTTCGAGTCTAGACCAATCTTCAATCAGACCCGAAACATCACCCATTCCTTCTCTCCAGAGATGCTGCCTGTCCCGCTGAGTTACTTCAGCATTTTGCGTCTGTCTTTTTTAGTATATTGATGCTGTGGCTCACACTGACGATGCGTTAATACAACTACTTCAGAATTGCACCAACACAAGGTCAGTCCTCACCTCCGTCTGTGTGGAGTTTGCATGTCCTCCATGTGACCGATAGGTTTCCCTAGGGATTTCTGGCACCAACTTTGTTAAAGAAAACTTCAAAAAAACACAAATATCGTGTAAGACAATCAAGACTTTATTCAAAAGCACCAAATACAGTAATGGGAGCAATCAATGAACAAAGATTCATCTGCTCCTTATATACAGACTTTCCTTTTGATGTTATGTTTACCATAGCAAGCACTTTAGAGGTTTTCCTTCTTCCAAATGGTCTTATAACAAATATACATCGCACACCTCCGAAAGACAGAGTAAACACAGCCCAACTCCACACCATTACAGATAAGCAAATGTCCTGTGACCCTTTCGACCTTATTTTATTGTGTTTTGATTGCCATTTGTCCTTTGATACTAGAGAACAGAATCTGACTAAAGTAAACTGCAGTGAGTGTCAGTTACGCTTGCTCAGTTTCAACCTTCTTTAAAGCACCCAGCAGTCATCAAACTCCTCATCCGTCTCCTGCTTCCCATGTGAATACCATCGTGCAGCAAGGGCAGCGGCCGGTTGGGCCTGGGCCTGGGCCGGGGCCTGGGCCTGGGCCGATGGTGTCCCCGTAGCGACCAGCGCCGCTGCCCTCCTCCAGGCAGCCAAGCCGGCTCTGCTGCTGCTGCTGCTGCACCTCAGCGCCACTCGGAACATGGCTGTTCGCCGGCTCCCCGCTCCTCAGGCCTGACATCGACGCCTGGGAGCTCCGAAAAGGAATGAACACCCTTATTTGATACGATCTTGTACCTGAACCCAACATTATTGATGCAGGCAGCTCTGAGAGCATGCCGTAGATTAAATGATCTAGCTAGCACAATCCGTATCCTCGAAGCAGTGAAGGATAAAGCCGGACCTCACAAAGAGATCTATCCGTACGTTATTCAAGAACTCAGGCCCACGCTAACTGAACTCGGAATTCCTACCCCAGAGGAGATAGGTCTCGACAAATTATAATATTATACTTCGATGAGTTTAGAATAGCACTGATTAAATATTTGTATGATTCAACCAATTTAATGTTGTAAGGAGAGATGCAAAATTTCAAATTTGTATTTTTAAGTAATAAAATCACATGTAAGAATAAAATCATGTACTGGATTGGCAATTTTTTTTTTTTTAAACTTCTTTAAAGCACAGAATTATTATAATGCATGAAGAGGACTTTAAACAAGCACTCTACCTGTCCCTATCCCATTCTGTCCCCTTGAAGCTATGCAATTTATCTTTGTCATATGGCTGAAGGCCATGTAGGTAGGTGGGATGATTCATTATTACTGTAAATTACCTTTAGTGTAACTGGGTGGGAGGTAAATTGGGAAGAGTTGGCCGGCACGGGGGCGCAGTGATAGAGTTGCTGCCTTATAGCGCCAGAGACCCAGGTTCGATCCTGACTACGGGTGCTGTCTGTAAGGAATTGCCCATTCTCTCTGTGACCAATGTAGATTTTCACCGGGTGCTCAGCTTTCCTCCCACATTCCAAAGACCAGTGGGTTTGTAGGTTAATTGGCTTCTGTGAATTGTCCCTAGTGTGCAGGATGGAACTGATGCACGGTTGATCGCCGGTCTGCATGGACTCGATGGGCCGAAGGGCTTATTTCGGTGCTGCATCTCTAAGTTAAACTAAACTAAACTAAAAACAACTTAAGAATCATGTGAGGCAGAACAATCCACAGGGAAATAATTGGGAGAGTGGGATTGATGGGATTTCCCTGAGAGCTGCAGGGACAATGAAAATAGATTGACCTGTTCATTCTGAGAATATAGAACATACAACGCAGGACAGTACAGCACAGGAACAGGCCCTTTGGCCCACAATGTCTGTGCTGAACATGCTAGCCTTGGTAAAGACATACAGAGGTTTATTTCACTAAAGGGTGATCCTGTTAGTTCTGGGGGGGGGGGGGTGAGGGAGGATTGAGGTGCCTGGGGAACGTGTGAGGCAAGGTGGAAGGGGCAATTTCCCCTTCTTTCTGAATATAACTTCCCTCTATCCTCTGTCCTCACATGTTCTTGATCAACACCCACCAGCCTAGTCCCCCACAGCCTCACTGCCAGCAGTCTAAAATCACTTTGCACAGATACAGTAGATGCTGCTCATTCATGAAATTAGAAACTCCATCAACGTTTAAGCTCTTAAAATGCTGCTTAAAAGTGGAATGTAAAACTACAATGCAAATTCTGTCATGCAAATAATGAAGGCAAACTGGCTCAGGAGATCCAACCATTTTACATTGCGGTTAATTTTACGTTCCATTGACTCCAATATAAAATTAAATTCGAACCACTATAAATTGAATGTTTGTGCTAAATCTATTGAGCAGGTTGGATTGAAATAATCTCTATGTTCCCTTCTTTTTTTGCATTCTTTTCTAAACTTATGATATCCTACATAAGGAGAGATAAATCTAACCAATCCTTTCACCAACTAGAGTCCTGAATTGCTATCTACCTCATTTGAGACCCTCGGACTATCTTTGATCGGGCTTTACTTACTTCATCTTGCACTAAATGTTATTCATGTTTATTCCCTTCATCATGTACCTATACACTGTGGAAGATTCAATTGTAATCACGTATTGTCTTTCAGCTGACTGGATAGCACGCAACAAAAGCTTTTCATTGTACACTTGACAATAAGCTGAACTCAAACTCAATTTAGCTACATTAGCAAAAGTTTTGTATTTTGAGTTTGAACAGAACGTGTTAACTGCATCGTGTTGCTTTGGTCCTTGAGAGGCACCAAATACTGATGAGTGATTTAACCCAATTAGCTAAAGAGCGCATTTGCGTCAATCGACATTAGTTGAAATATGAATCATTGTCAACCTAATGAAGGCACTTCCTCGCCAGCTGAATTGATCGAGATAAATTGTGTGGATTTTGCTGTGAATCCTTTTGGGTATCAAAGGCCCATTTTGTGATTGGCTTCTCCAATGATCAGTGACTTAAGGCATGAAATCCTGCATTTCTTTCTAGTAAAACTAAAGAAAGATAACTGGGCCAGAAGCTACCCCAATTTGTACTATTACTTCCATTTTCCTCATCTGGTTTAGTGATTCCCAAGTTTTTTAGATTGGTGCAACTAATTATTTTGCTTGAGAGAATTCATACAGTCCTTTGCATACAAATTGGATGTGTCGGTAGACTTATATTCCTAACTATTTTCACAGACATATGCGTTAACTGACTTGCCCGTGACTATCTCTTCACATACACTGGAAGATCTTAAATTATTGCCTTGTTGCTCTTCGATGATCATAACACTGTAAAAGTTATGGAACTGGATATGCACATTGAATAATTCAGTGCATGGATAAATAGGTCAAAGACTGGATCTGGCCGGTGGGAGTATGCTAACGACTAGCCAATGGTTCTGTGATAAGCCGCCACCTAATTGTAGATATGGGGCTGTTTAAGAAGGAACTGCAGATGCTGGAACAATCGAAAGTAGACAAAAAATGCTGGAGAAACTCAGCGGGTGAGGCAGCATCTATGGAGAAAAGGAGTAGGTGACATTTCGGGTCAAGACCCATGAGGCTACATGTTCTTGACTGTCCTGCATGTACACTGCAGTGCAGGTCAGGATTGTGCTGGATATATATGTGTATTTCACCTTTACGACCAGGGGCATTCTGCAAATTGAGCTGAAGATGCTGGAAAGGCTTGGTGTCTTGCCCTTCAACTTTTGCCATGCTGGCAAAAAATACACACCCCTATTCACCAGACTAAAGAATAAAATCAAAAGTAAAGAATTACAGTGACGCAGCGATAGAGTTGCTTCCTTACAGCACCATGGAACTGGGTTCAATCCCGACTACGGGTGCTGTCTGAACAGAATTTGTACATTTTTCTCCTGACCTGCGTGGGTTTTCTCCGGGTGCTCCGGTTTCCACCCACACTCCAAAGACATACAGGTTTTAGGTTAATTAGTTTGGTATAATTGTAAATTGTCCCTGGTGTGTGTAGGATAGTGTCAGTGGGCGGGGATCGCTGATCGGCACGGACTCGATGGGCTGAAGGGCCTGTTTCTGTGCTGTATCTCTAAAGCCTAAAGTCTAAAGTAAAAACCTTTCTGCCCATTACTTAGAAACATAGAAAAATAGAAACATAGGTGCAGGAGTAGGCCATTCGCCCTTCGAGCCAGCACCGCCATTTAATATGATCATGGCTGATCATCCAGAATCAGTACCCCGTTCCTGCTTTCACCCCATATCCTTTGATAACGTTAGCTCAAAAAGCTATATCCAACTATCTTGAAACATCCAGTGAATTGGCCTCCACTGCCTTCTGTGGCAGAGAATTCCACAGATTCACAACTCTCTGGGTGAAACTGTTTTCCTCATCTCAGTCCTAAATGGCCCACCCCTTATTCTTAAACTGTGACACTTGGTTCTAGACTCCCCCAACATTGGGAACATTTTTTCCTGCATCTAGCCTGTCCAATCTCTTAATAATTGCATATGTTTCTATAAGATACCCTCTCATCCTTCTAAATTCCAGTGAATATAAGCCCAGTCGATCCATTATTTCATCATATGTCAGTCCCGCTCCCGGCAATTAACCTGGTAAACCTACGCTGCATTCCATCAATAGCAAGAATGCCCCTCCTCAAATTAGGAGGCCACAACTGCCCACTTTACTCCAGGTGCAGTCTCACCAAGGCCCTGTACAACTGCAGTAGGATCTCCTTGCTCCTACACTCAAATGGTCTCTGTACCTCATCACTGTACCTCATCCTACTTGTAACCTCATCACCGCTCTGAACCCTCCGTGCCACATGGAGGGACTGATAATACTGGAAGGGTGTTGGAGCCTTGCAGCTGCTGATAGGAGTTCAGCCATGTGGCTTGCAAGTCGGTCAACTGTGAGGTGCAGGATGGAATCAGCACAAACCGATCCTATAGTCCCATAGGGTGCTATTTTGTGTAGGGGCTCAAGAAGGAGACACGCACAAGAAACTGCAGATGCTGGAATCTTGAGCAAAGCACAAAGTGCTGGAGGAACTCAAGGGGCTGACATTAGACTTTAGCAATACTGCACAGAAACAGGCCCTCCGACTACTGATCACCCCATACACTATCATTATCCTACACACTAGGGACAATTTACAATTTTACCAAAGCCTATTAACCTACAAACCTGTACGTCTTTTGAGTGTGGGAGGAAACCGGAGCACCCGGTGAAAACCCACGCAGCCAAAGGGAGAACGTACAAACTCTGTACAGAGAGCACCCGTGGTCAGGATCGAACTGTGGTCTCTGGCAATGTAAACTGGCTACAATACTGCTGCACCATTGTGCCGCCCTTATTTCTTGAACAAAGAGCTGCAGGAACTTAGCGGATCAGGCCGCATCCTTTAGTCCGAAGAAGGGTCATGATCTGAAATGTCATCTGTTCATTCCCTCCCCAGATGCTGCCTGACCCATTCAGTTCCTCCAGCACTTTGTGCATTGCATGAGAGATCTCAAATTAAGTCCAAATTCTTTGCTCATTCAAATTTAACTTGACAAATTTGAATTAACATAGATTTGCAATTTATTTTCTGTACGTCCTACGCTAACAGACATTAACTAAATTCTACTACTGTTAGCTAATGTTAAGAGGGATACTATAAAATATTATTGGTTGTGCACCACAAGGTTCAGTGTTCAAAGTTTAGAATTGATTTAGAAGAAGGATTTATGTCCAGAATGCTCAAATTGCAAATAATTTCAAACTAGGACTCGTCACAAATGGTGGGTGTCAAGGAGCAGTATATTACTTGGACGGCAAATTCAATCAGTCGGTGGAGAAATTACGTGTAATTTAATACGATGAAATGTAAGGTTATATCATTTTCTGCAAAGTGGATTGATGATGTGTTAAAACAAATGTACTTGAGATAACAGAGGGAAAAAAAGAAAAGTGTGGAAAATGAGTTGGCAAATCATTAAAACCATTTACAGAATGTTCCCATACCGGTTATTAATAAAGCAAACGAGATGTGGGACTATAGCAATAAATCCAAAGCGATCATTTACAAACTTCATTTGACCTCGGTGAGGCTATATCTGGAGTTCTTTGTGCAATTTTATTCTAAATCTACAGTAAGTGCCTCTTATGTTATTCAAAGGGATATGGAGGAGATCTAAGTGATAATTCTCATCAAATGGTGGCATAGCAGCGCAGCGGTAGAGCCACTGCCTTACAGAACTAGAGACCCGGGTGCGATCCTGACTACAGGTGCTGTCTGTACGGAGTTTGTACGTTCTCCCTGTGATCTGCTTGGGTTTTGTCCGAGATCTTCAGTTTCCTCCCACACTCCAAAGACGTACAGGTTTGTAGGATAATTGGCTTTGTGTAGATGTAAAATTGTCCCTAGTGTGTGTAGGGTATTGTTAATGTGCGGGGATCGTTGGTTGGTGCGGACTCAGTGGGCCGAAAGGCCTGTTTCTGTGCTGGATCTCTAAACTAGGCTAAACTAAACTAAACTAAACTAAACTAAAATAATACATGAACAAAGTGCTGGAGCACATCAGCGGGTCAGCCAGCAGCTGTGGAGGGATTGGATAGATGACATTTAGCTTTGGGACCTTTTTTCAGACTTATTGCCCCAAAGTCCCGAATAGGAACATCGCCTGTCCATTCCCTCTACAGATGCTGCCTGACCAGCTGCATTCCTCCAGTACTTTGCCTTTTGTTCCAGAATCCAGCATCTGCAGTTCCTTGCGTCTCTACGAAGAACGATTGTTTGTCCTGGATCTTCCCTCTTGTAAAAAATGATTTTTAAGAGGAAATTGAATAGAAATGTTTGTCATCTAATTAAGATTTCTAGGCTTGTGTGAATTATAACATAAGAGTTCACATTTTAATTTAGTTTAGTTTAGAGATACAGCATGAAAACAGGCCCTTCGGCCCATTGAGTTTGCACCGACCAGCGATCCTGGCACATTAACACATACCAAGCCAATCAACCTACAAACCTGTACGTCTTAATACTACCTGATACATTAGCGGAATCAACGATTACACTAATACCTAAGAAAAACAAAGATTTAGAAGAACCTGGTTCATATAGAGCTATAGCATTGTTAAACACAGTTCAAAAAATATTAGCGAAAACATTAGCTAGAAGATTAAGTAAATACATTAGTAAATTAATAAACCCAGATCAGACGGGGTTTATCCCTAAGAGATACTCATCTAACAATATGAGACGTCTACTCAACATAATGCACTCACACAAATCTGAAGATCAAGAATTATCAATTATTTCGCTGGGTGTTGAAAAAGGATTTGATCAAGTAGAATGGAATTATATGGACAAAGTATTACAAAAATTCCAACTGGGGAGAATTTTATTCTATGGATCAAGTTACTATATAACAAACCTACAGCTAGAATACTAACTAATAACATATTATCCTCGAAATTCCAACTATCAAGGGGAAATAGACAAGGATGCTCATTATCACCACAGCTGTTTGCTCTCATTATTGAACCGCTAGCAGAAAAAATTAGAATACACCCTGATATCCATGGATATAATACTAAAGACTCATATAATAAAATATCTTTATACGCGGATGATATATTACTGTACATTACAAAACCTTAAATCACTATACCAAATATATTAAATTTAATTGAAGACTTTGGATCTTTTTCTGGATATAGAATAAATTGGAATAAAAGTGAAATTATGTCAATAAAACCGAAAGATTCAACACATCTTTTAAAATTCCCTTTTAAAATAGCTACAGAAAAATTTAAATACTTGGGAATCGAAATTACCAGAACATATCAAGGTATGTTTGGGGTAAATTTTGACCCCCTACTTAATAAATTAAACACACTAATTAAATTCTGGAAAACGCTCCCGATGTCTTTAATAGGCTGAATAAACGCAATAAAAATGATCTTTCTACCACAAATTTTATACCTATTTCAATCGATTCCTATATACTTACCAAATAAGTTTTTTTAAAAACTCGACTCAGATATCACTAATTTTATATGGGACTATAAATCACATAGAATACAAAAAACTCATCTGAATAAACCTAAAGTATTAGGGGGTTTAGCACTACCTAACTTTATGTATTATTATTGGTCAGTAAATATTAAAAATATGATTCAACTGATGGATAACTCCGCCCAGCAAGTGGACTGGATTGTAATGGGGAAAGAGGATTGCTCCTCGGGAAACATTGGAGCGATCCTCCTTTCTCCAATGAAATTGAATAACATAAATTATAATAAGAACCCAATTATTCATAGTACAATCCGAATTTGGAAAGAAATAAAACAAAATTTAAAATTAAGAAATTTATCACTTTTATTACCTATAGTTAATAACCCTTCGTTTAATTCCTCTATTATAGATAAAGCTTTTACACATTGGGATAGACTAGGAATTAAAACGCTTGGTGACTTGTATGAAACTGGAAAATTACTTTCATTTCAACAATTACAAATAAAATATAAACTCGGAAATAATCAATATTTTAAATATTTTCAAATATGTGACTATTTGAAAAAATATACAAAAGATCATTATAATAACCCAGTAGATGTATTGGATGAGGCAATGCAGATAAAAGCTGAATCAGCAAACTTAATATCATATTTGTATAATATTATCTTAAATGTACAAATACCATCTACGGAGGGTTTCAGAAGAGACTGGGAACAAGAGTTAGCTATTAAAATTTCAAAGGAAAGTTGGAATGAACACTTATTAAACGTGCATAAATGTTCGATTAATGCAAGACACACTTTAATACAATTTAAAATTTTACATAGATTATATTATTCGAAAACTAAAATTCATAAAATTTTCCCAAATGTATCATCTATTTGTGATAAATGTCAATCCCAAGAAGCTACTATAGCGCACTCATTCGTTTTCTGTACAAAAATTCAAAAATTTTGGAATGAAATTTTTGAAATCTTTACAAAGTTATTTAAAATAAGACTGATACCCAAAGCAGAATGGATTATCTTCGGAATAACGGAAGATGGCCCAGAACTAAATGTGTTTCAAAAGAAACTAATGGACTATGGGTTAATAACTGGAAAAAAGCTAATTCTAAAATTTTGGAAGAAGGCTCCAATACCAACTATAAATATTTGGACTTCAAATATGTTCGAAACATTACACCTAGAAGAGATAAGACTCCTCCTAGCAGGTAAACCAGATCACTTCCACCTGACGTGGTCTGCATTTATAGAATTATTACAAATATAGGGTGCAAAAGTACTTAAAAAAAAAATTGAGGTCAGGTAAGGGGGAATGCTAGTTGAAGAGTTGGTATGTCCCATTTACGTAATGCTCATAAAAATATTTGTTTCTCTCTTTTTCCTTTTTCTCTTTCTCTTTCTTTTCTAGGGTCTATTTCTTAACTCTTTTTCTTTTGTTTTTTAATTTTGCTCATAGGGTCTTCGTCCTTTTTTGTTGTCACATTTTCTACACTTTCACTTTTTCCTTCACTTTCTTCTTTCTTTCAATCTTTTCTTTTTCTAGTGTAAAAAATAAATGGAGTACATTAATTGTAAGAAGACATAAGTGACGAGTACTAATGTATGTGGTTGTAATGTAATGTACTTCTAATAAATAAAAATTAAAAAAAAAAAAAAAACCTGTACGTCTTTGGAGTGTGGGAGGAAACCGGAGCTTCTGGAGAAATCACACGTGGTCACGGGGAGAACGTACAAACTCTGTACAGACAGCACCCGTAGAGTCAGCATTGAACCCGGGTCTCTGGCGCTGTAAGGCAGCAACTCTACCGCTGTACCACTGTGCAGTGTGAATAAAGTAAAAGAAAAGATGACAGGAAATTTAAGAAGTATTTTTATCACTAACAGGCCAGTTGTACATGGGCAGATCACCAGTGGATAAGTGTGTAGGAAGGAACTGCAGATGCTGGTTTAAACCGAAGATAGACACAAAATGCAGGAGTAACTCAGCGAGACAGGCAGCATCTCTGGTGAGAAGAAATGGGTGATCTTTCGGGCCGAGACCCTTAATCAGACTGAAGAAGGGTCTCGATCCAAAACGTCACCCATTCCTTCTCTCCAAAGATGCTACCTGTCTCGCTGAGTTACCCCAGCATTTTGTATCTATAAGAAGTTTCAGGATAAGAAGTTGCTCATTTCGGACAGGGATGTGGAGAAAAAATATTTTCGGAATATTTCCCTCAAGGTTTTGTGGGTACCTGGAATTGCATTGATCCAAGTGTGTGTGATTGGTTTTTTTAGGAAAGTTTTCTACCTCATACACAGTGAATACTTCGGCGGCACGGTGGCACAGCGGTAGAGCTACTGCCTTACAGCACCAGAGAACCAGGTTTGATCCTGGCGACGGGTGCTTGTCTGTACGGAGTTTGTACATTCTCCCCGTGACCTGCGTGGGTTTTCTCCGTGATCTTCGTTTTCCTCCCACACTCCTCAGATGCACAGGTTTGCAGGTTAATTGGCTTGGTATAAATTTAAAATTGTCCCTAGTGTGTGTAGGGTAATGTTAATGAGCAGGGACTACTGGTTGCCGTGGACATGTTGGGCCGAAGCGCCTGTTTTCACGCTATATCTTTAAACTAAACTAAACACAGGGACAGCCTTGATCATATTGAATAATGCATCAGGTTCATAAGTCTTTCTGTTTAAATTCTAATTACGTTTTGAAAGTGCAACACAATTCTTGAATTTCTTCTTGTAGGATAAGCTTGGTAGAGCTACTTCATGCTGGGAGTGTACACACCTTCATGCCTGTACGGAATAGACATGAGCCAAAACTCTATGGAAAACCCTGGCAGCTTTAACAATGCATAACCATATATAGAAAAGATAATAGGATTTTTAAAAAAATAAAAAAATAGGCATTGAGCACCTAAGCACATATTAATATTCAACAAAAAGGTTGTCTAGACCATTATAAACCACTTTGATGTTTGCTTGCATCTTCAAATGTTTTGTGTTGCTTGCATGGCATGATAAATCTGCACTGATGCAATCAATATTCAATCATAGCTGAGTGCATTATAGCATTAGAAAGACTTATTTAGTCTCTGTATTGATTTCCTATTGTGTTTAGGTCTCGCATTAGAACCATTTCACCATTTGCACTCTTCACACTTGACTCCACTGTATTTCCCTAACAACGGCAAAGTAAAGGCAGAGGCAATCGTAGCTCAGACCCCACCTCGTAATAGTCACGACGGCAAAGCTTATTTTGATATTTAAGTCTCTGTTCCTCACCTGATATGTTTTGGAAGTTATTTGCGTTGTGTGTCCTTAATCGCTTCCCAAAGAAGATTGCTTTCCAATCATACCTCTGAAAGTGAGGTGCATAGTGTAGATAGTGTAATCGTAGAGTCGTATAGCATGCAAACTGGCCCTTCACCCCAATTTGTCCATGCCAACCATGTCCAAGATCCACAGTCACATACACTACTGCATTTATGTTCTCCTCAAGAATCATCAAAAAAACATCATACATATACGGGAACAGCAGTGGGTTATTTGGGGACTGCTCCCCATTCAATACCATCACTTAATACTCTTTCTGCAATCATTTATCCCAATTTAATTTACCAAAAGTTCTTTGTGTAGAAAGAAACTGCAGATGCTGGTTTAAACCAAATATAGACATATAAAGCTGGATTAACTCAGTGGGACAGGCACATCTCAAACCAAAACATCAGCCATTCCTTCTCGCCAAAACTTATTTATTTGCAGCAAACACTTTGCTCTGTTGTAAATAATTGAAAGGAAAGAAATTTGTCTTTTGTCATCAGCGAGCAACCTAGAATGTATATCAGTCTGAAGAAGGGTCCTGAGCCGAAACATCACCTATCTATGATCTCCAAGAATGGCTGCCTGACCCGCTGAGTTACTCCAGCATATTGTATCCTTTTGTGTAAACCACCATCTGCACTTCCTTGTTTCTACATAAAGATTTACTTATGAGAGTCCTCAATGATTTTTTTTAAACTTTAGTATCCATCTGCCACTTTCTCATGGCCTACAAAACCGCACGTCTTTGGAATGTGGGAGGAAACCGGAGCACCCGCAGGAAGCCGACGTGGTCACGGGAAGAACGTACACACTCCGTACCGACAGTGCCCGTAGTCAGGATTGAACCCGGGTCTCTGGCGCTGTATGGCAGCAACTCTACTGCTGTGCCACTGTGTCACTCTGTGAGTAGTAATAAAAAACTGAGAATGCAGTAAAAATTCTACAGGTCAGGCAGCATCTGCGGAAAGAGAAAGTATTAGGATTTCTTACATAGAAAGCATTATTAGAAGCATCTGAGAGAGACTTCAGAAAGAAGGATCACATCTGATGAATGATTCACATGGATGTGGGAATCAAAACAACAAATTAACTTTTTTAGGTGTCTGAGAAGATTTGGTTTGTCCATGAGGATTCTCTTGGACTTTTACATTTGCGCGAGAGAAAATAGTTTGACACAATAGTTTCTCAGCCAGGTATGGTTTCTGCTCTGCTCTTGACTGCCAGAGAGTAGTGAACACAGTCCAGTCCATCTCAGGATTGTCACTTCCAGTTCATCTTCATGGTGCATTGCTTCAGGAAGGCTGTAAATATTCTTATTTAAATTTAGTTAAATTTTTTAATATAAATCCTTAAATTTAGTTTATTTAAATTCAGCACGGAAACAGGCCCTTCAGCCCACCGAGTCTGCACCGACTAGCAATTCCCATTAATAACAGGAACTTAATGGCTCAGGCAGCATCTGGGGAGGGAATCGACAGACAGCATTATACATTTATAACCAAGCGTATTAACCTCCAGACTTGCATGTCTTTGGAGTCTGGGAGAAACCGAAGATCTTGAAAAAAACACACGTAAGTCATGGGGAGACCGTACAAACTCCATACATACTGCACCTGTAGTCAGGATCACACCCGGCCGGGTCTCTGGTGCTGTAAGGCAGTAGATCTACCGCTACATCACCATGTTACCTCTTCTACCTCCTGGGAAAAGATACAGGTGCTTGAAAGCGCAGACATCCAGAATTAAGAATGGTTTCATCCTCACTGTTATCAATCTCCTGAACTAATCTTCTCTTTCAACCCATTTCCTAGAGGTACTACCATGTATTCTTACTCTTAACGCCACATCATAAGTTATTTCACTTTAGTTTTTATTAGGACTACTTTAGATTGCACTACAATATTTGCATCATTTTGCTGATTTGCATTCGTCACGGTATTTATTGTTGCATCTACAATTATCATGGAAAATATGCACTTCATGAGTTACATGTGAACAAGGAATTTCATTGCTCCCTGGTGTATATGACAATAGATTAAATATCTGATTTGATCTGAGGCAACACAAAGCACTAAAATAAATGAAAATCTTTCCTATTATTTCTGAACTGATTATTGTTGAATTAGGATTGTTACCTCAACCAAAACAAGAATTTGACTGAAACAAAAGGAGCAATCATTACTTCAATCTTTTGTTGAGTGAAACCTTGTAAAACTAATTTGTTCTTGGCTGACTGCATGGGCCACCCAAGTTTGATGAAGTGAAGTTTCAAGATCAGATTGGCAGTTGTCCACAGCGGTATGAATAGACTTGTTTTGCCGTTTGGGTTCCATGATGTTTTCAGCAGGGGAACTATCTCATGTCCTATTCACACAATGTGTCCTTAATGCACTCAAAACTTTCAGAAATGAAGACAATACTATACCAGGTAAATTCAGGGCAATTAAGTACCTGTACACTCAAACGAGTTGCAGAGTATTCTTTGTAAAAGAATCATCTTGGTTCTCGAGAGGACCGGAGGTAAAATTAGCAAATATTTCCAGGATACAATTCTAGGTGAGTAGGTCACAGCAGTCTAAGACAGTAAGATAGTGTGAAGGACAAAGCAAATACAATCATTGTAGGGAACTTGCTAGCAGTATAATAGTTCTGAAACCTGTGTTCAGCTCTGGAACCAGGCAGAATTGAAATCTTTCCTGTCACTGACAGAATTCAGATTCTGTTCCAAACTTTATTCGAGCTGCACGGTGGCACATCTGCCTTGCAGCACCAGAAACCTGGGTTAAATCCTGACCTCGGAAGCTGTCTGTGTGGAGTTTGCATGTTCCCTCTGTGACCATGTGCGTTTCCTTTGAGTGCTCCGGTTCTCTCCCACATCCCAAGAAGTGCAGGTTTTTAGGGTTAATTGGCCTCTGTCAATTGTCCATCGAGTGTAGGAAGTGGATGTAAAAGTGGAATAACATAGAACTAGTTTGAATGGGTGATCGATGGTCGACGTGGATACGGTGAGCTGAATGGCCTATTTCAGTGTTATATCTGACAATTAAAACATTTTCGAAAAAGTATGTGATGTAGGTAAATTTTGGGATGATTGTGGAATCTTCCACACCTATGTTGGTGATGGAAATTGGATAAAGGTGGCTGATATTATCAAGTGTTGCGTGGTAGGCAAAGCAGAAAATACTTTTGGTGTTTACTCAGATATGCCGAATGATGTTCCAGATGCTCACCATTTAACAAAACAGGTGCTGCATGCAAATCCTCTTCCCCTCTTATGGCCTTTATCATCATTAGCTGAAGTTTGATTATCATCTTCCTGTTAATATGCTCAGTTGCTTCCTGAAGCTTGACACGGACTTGTCTGTGTGTCTGGGCTCTATTACTGTGCAATTTAGCTGTCCTTTTTTTCCGGTTGATCAACAGTACGGCAGTGGGCTGCACGGTGGCGCAGCTGGTAGAGCTGCTGCCTCACAGCACATGAGACCCAGGTGCGATTCTGACCTCGGGTGTCGTTGTATGGAGTTTGCACGTTCTCCCTGTGGCCACGTGGGTTTCCCCTGGGTGCTCCGGTTTCCTCCCATATCAAAGACATGCGGGTTTATAGGTTAATTGGCCTCTGTAAATTGCTCATAGATTTAGTATGAACAGGTGGACAGCTTGGACTCAGTGGGCCGAAGGGTTTGTTTCCTTGCAGTATCTCTAAACAAAACTAAACCAACCTTATCTGTGTGTTCAGGATTTATTACTTTGGCAATTTTTTACTCTTTTTTTTGTTCATCAACATCCTTTGAGAACAACAGGGAGAGGATACTCTGCCCTTAAATATTCACTAAATATGGAATGAGTTCCATGCAAAATGTATATTAATGTTTAAATGTTTACAAATTAACTTCATAGGTAGAATCAACTGAAGTCTCTTGGCTATTGGTGTTATATTTTCCTGATTATTAATAGAATATCATTAAATGACTGTTCATATTTTATTTTATTGAATGAACTGATGTAGCTGGATTTAAATCTATAATCTTTATAATAAAAGTTGAAACCAAATAATTACTTTTTACATAGAAAATGCAAAAACCAGAGGAAATATGTCGTAAAATAATGTTACAATTTAAGAATTACAGTGAAAAGGAAACAAGAAATAGCTTACAGATGCCCGAAGGCCATTTAAATCGAGGACTAAATTATGTTTTTAGTTTAATTTTGTTTAGAGATATAGCGCAGAAACAGGCCCTTTGGCCCACCGTCTCCGCACCGACCAGCGATCCCCGCACACTAACACTATCCTACACACAATACGGACACTTTTATATTCATGCCAAGCCAATTAACCTACAAACCTGTATGTCATTGGAGTGTAGGAGGAAACCGGAGATCTCAGAGAAAATCCACGCGGTCACGGGGAGAACGTACAAACTCCATACAAGACAGCACCTGTAGTCGGGATCGAACCCGGGTCTCTGATGCTGTAAGGCAGCAACTCTACCGATGCGGCACAGTGCCGCCCATTGGTTTTACGTTTTCCTGGTTAATAATAGAATATCATTAAATGACCGTGTTCACATTTTATTTTATCGAATGAACTGATGGAGCTGGATTTAAATCTATATTCTTTATAATAAACGTTGAAGTCAAAGAATCGCATTATACATAGAAAGCGCAAAAAGCAAGGTGAGGAAATATGTTGTTAACATTTTTTTACAATTTAAGAAGTTCAGAGAAAAAGAAACATGAAATAGCTTACAGATGCCCAAGGACTGTTTAAATCGAGGACGTATTGAGCTTTCTCCCTGAAGCTGAGTCGAAAGCTTTCCAAGACCATTTAAAGCAAAAGATAATTTAATGTCTCGTAGGTCAATAAATTTTCTGCAGAAAATGAAAAGGTTAAGTACCTCTGGACATTTGATTGATGGTTTTGTTAATAGCCACAGCTTTTATAGTGATCTGGTGGATAAATACCATTTCCAGGCCTCTCTCTGTTGGCGTAAGAGACCAAGTGTAGTCAGTAGTTAGAGCTCAGTCCGCGCAGAGTGATTTAATTGAAATAACGCAGCCCACAATGTCCCAATTCCAGCACAAACTCTACAAAAAATGTTCCTTCAAATAATTAGCATCCATTTAATCTTCTTCCCCCCCCCTCCCCCCCCCACCTCAATCATTAAGCTGTTTATTTAGTGAGTAACTGATTGATTCATCATAAGAAGGTTAACGAATTTGTAGCAAGTTAATTATAGGAGTTTTAAAATGGGCCCCTTGTCATCGTCATTGGAAAGCAGAAAAACAAACAGGCGTCTGCTCAGTATCCAGCATTTCCTGCTGCACCTGTGAGTGTTGGTTGTGGGTGTCCAGAATCTGATGTGCTGAGGAATGTGAGCAGATTTATGAGGATGTGAACCAAAACTGAAAATATCTAAGTGATTGTTAGACTGGAATTTACTAAATACACAAAACCACCCTCCGCTCTGACCAAGCGTCACATTAATCAATCCTAGTTTAAGGGCCTGTGTTCACCTAGTTTCTAACTGGCTTGAGAGACGACACAATAGCGTAGCGAAGGAGTTGCTGCCTTAGGGGCTGTCCCACTGCGGCGACCTAATCTGAGAGTTTAGAAGAGTTTGCCCTCGACTCAAACCCGCAGCATGATCGACACGTGGTCCTAGGAGGTCCTATGAGGTCACTGGAATTCTCCTTCATGCTCGATGGAAGTTCTTGCATTCTCGCGGCCTCAGCTAGGTCGCGGGAACTTTTTTCAGCATGTTGAAAACATTTCCGCGAGTAAAAATTGGTCGTCACAGTTTTTTTGAACTCGTCGTGCAGTGGAGTGGGGTCGCTATCTAGTCACAGGCAGTCAAGGGCAGCCGTAGGCAATCTCCTTCGCTGACCGGGGCATTTTAATTGGCTAATTGGAGTTTTCAGGACCAAGGAAAACCGACCGGTAGGTTAAATGCCCGCTAAACTTTATTATCAGTTGTCTGGCTTCTTAAAAGTGTCTCTCCCCTTTCCCCTTCTCTCCCCGCCTCTCCCCGTCTCTCCCCGTCTCTCCCCTCTCTCCCCGTCTCTCCCCCGTCTCTCCCCGTCTCTCCACGTCTCTCCCACCCCCTCCCCCCCCTCTGCACTCTCCAAAGGACCTGTGCAGCAGTTGTTTACCTTCCCCTTCATTGCGGGTGTGAATTTCAGACTGAAATTTAAGGGGCTGTCCCACTGCGGCGACCTAATCCGCAAGTTCAGAAGAGTTTGCCCTCGACTCATACTCGCAGCATGGTCGACACGAGGTCCTACGAGGTCTTTGTAACTCTCCTTCATGCTTGAGAGTAGTCCCCGCGTACTCGAGGCCTCAGCTAGGTTGCGGCGTATTTTTCAACATGCTGAAAAATGCCCGGGAGTAAAAAATGGTCGGCATGGAAAAAATCTATACTTTTTTTTACTCGTAGGTTTAGTCGAAGTAGGTTATAGTAGGTCGGCATGTTATTCGTAGGTAATCGAGGGTAGTCGAAGGTAATCGAGGGTAGTCGAAGGTAGTCGTAGATAGTCTTCAACATAGTCAAAGGGAGGTTGAAGGGAGGCCGAAGGAGATCGACGGAGGTCGTCTTCACTCTCCACTATCCTGTGTCCAATTTTCTCAAAGCTAGTCAAAGCTAGTCTTCAACATGGTCGAAGGAGGTCGAAGGAGATCGAAGGAGGTCTTCTACATAGTCGAAGGAGGTCTTCAACATAATATTTTTTCAAACTCTCCTAAACACTTCTAAACTCGCCAATTAGGTCGCCGCAGTGGGACAGCCCCTTTACAGCGCAGAGACGCAGATCCAATCCTGACTACGGTTGTTGCCTGAACGCAGTTTGAACGTTCTCCCTGTGACCGCATGGGTTTTCTCCATCACTTTAAATTGGAGGCCCAATGCAAGTTGGAGGAACAGCATCTCTTACTTCTCTTGGGCAGCTTGCATCGCAGCGGCATGAGTATTGATTTCTCTAATTTCAAGTAACCCTTGCATTCCCTCTGTCTCCGTCCCTGCCCACCCTCGTCCTCCACTCGACTGTCGTCCTGCTTAGTTTTCCTGTTTGCTTCCCCACGTTATCACCTTTTCCACAGCCAACAATGGACCATTGTGGGCTCTCTGTATAAGAAGGAACTGCAGATGCTGGCTTACACCAAAGATTGACACAAAATGCTGGATTAACTCAGCTGGACATGCAGCATCTCTGGATGGAAGAAATGGGTCGAGACCCTTCTCTCTTTCCTTGATCATGTGCTGGCTTTGATTTGTTATTTTCATACCTTTCATTCATTTGTTCTTGTTACCTTTTCATATCTCTTGTTTCCCTCTCCCCTGACTCTCACTGAAGTGTCTTGACCTGAGACGCCACCTATTCATTTTCTCCAGAGATGCTGCCTGACCGGCTGAGTTACGTACATCAGCATTACGTGTTTATCTTCTCGTTGTCTAACCTGTCTATGCCTCTCATAATTTTATATAATTCTATCAAGCCTTTAATTCTTGGAGCCCAAATCAAAGAATACGACACTATTTGGACATAAGTGGAATTTTATATCGAGCACATATATTCCGGGCCACCTTGGAGGTTGAGACCTGTTGGAACTGCTTTGCTTGCATTCCTAAAATAGCACCTGAGCCCATGAGCTACTAGGAGGCTCACTTGGTAAAGGTACTTTAGGTGGCACTGTGGCGCAGCGGTAGAGTTGCTGTCTTACAATGTCGGAGACTCGGGTTCACTCCTGACCTAGGGTGCTGTCTGTACGGAGTTTGTACGTTCTTCCCGTGACCTGTGTGCGTTTTCTCCGGGTGTTACGGTCTCCTCCCACATCGCAAAGACGTGCGGGTTTGTAGGTTAATTGGCTTTGGTAAAATTGTCAATTGTCACTAGTGTGTAGGATAGTTAGTATACAGGTGGTCGTTGGTTGGCGCGGACTCGGTGGGCCTGTTTCCACGCTGTATCTCTAAAGTTTAAAGACTAAAGATGGCTAAGAGTCTACCCTTGGTGTTTGATGTGTTGTTTTCAAAAATGATAGCACAAGAGAATTAGCTGGCATTTTCTGACTGAGCTATCTACCTATTAGCTTTAAAGAATTAGCTGCAAATATGCTAAATCTGCAGTGGCACATGAGCTGTCCCTTGAAAAACCCGTCCAATAATAGATTCCAACTCACATTTCTCCTGCATGGGGTAATATTGTACAGTGCTCTGATGTAGCGGTTTGGGTGGGAAATATAGTTCATAAGAAAAGTTCACAAGAGAATACACCTTTAATTGGAGTGCGGCAGCACCAATTATCAGGACTGCAAGTTAAGCAGAATTCATATTTTTTTAATACATGTCTGTAACTTTAATATTAATGTGTGTACATATTTATTTAATGAGTTGGTAAATAAATGTAAAATACTTTGCTGCATAACAGGGTGCAAATTGTGAAGAGGGATTAAATGAGATTGATTAAATTTTCTGATCTGGGACAAAGAAGAAACACATAGGTGGCCAGCTTCTAACCTGACTTTTTTTTTCATCCATTGTTTTCTTTTTTCTCGTTCACTCTGATCTTTCACAGTCCGTTCCTATTAGGTCAACCATGAGTTGGTCTCTCAGCACCAAGTCCGTAGATAGCGGATTCAACATACATTCCGAGGGTTTGAGTCAGTGCCCATGAGAGTTACATCAAATGCCCATTCCCCAAGCTGTGCTCCTTATGAAGCTGATGACGTTACTCCATGAGAGGAATAGATCGGGTAAACGAACAGAGTCTCTTGACCAGAGTACAGGAATCGAGAACCAGAGGTCATAGATTGAAAGTGAGGTGGGAAAGAATTAGTAGGAAACTGAGGGGTAACATTTTAGCACAAAGGGTGGTGGGTGTATGGAAGGAGCTGCTGGAGGATATAGTTGTGGCAGGTACTATCGCCTTGTTTAAGAAGCATTCAGACAGGGTCATGGATAATACAGATTTTGAGGTATATGGGCTAAATGCAAGCAGGTGGGGCATGTAGATGGGACATGTTGGTCGGTGCGTGCAAGTTAGGGTAAAGGGCCTGTTACCTCGCTGTATGATGCAATGACTATATTTGCCTGTGAGAGTCCAGACGTGTTCATTAACCGATCCCCTCTGGAAGGCAAGGGCTGCTTTCCCTGGTAATGGCTCCGAAGGAATAAGGCGCAGGAAATGTTGTCATCTATTGCAAAACTCTTGCTAGGACACGTTCCCTGTTGAATTTCTGAAAGGGTAAATGACCCAGAAGTAGTCATTAGCACATTTCACTCCATGCAATGCGAATTTTCAAACACATGGTTCATACCTGAGCATGGCTTTGTGATTGAACGTCCAGGCCTGTATCTGTGACAATGCAGCACTCCTTCAGTACTGCATTAGTGTGATGTTTGGTGGACTGTGTGGGGTGGGAGGACCCGTTGCTCCTCCTGTGCAGCAGGTGGCGCTTCACAGGACAAAGGGAGATGTTTTTGTATATAGTTTATCCTGTCTGTAGTGTGTGAGGGTGCAGCCATTTTGAGTTGTCTTGCTGCCAGCATTTGAGTAAAGCATTAAAGGCTTCTGTTGTAAATTAAAGACTCTCAAGTGTTGTGCAGACCTTGAAAACGAATACGAAAATTAGAGCCACGGAAATCTAGGATTGTGAAAGGCACAATGTAAATGTCAGATGTCTTTTATTTCCACAATTATATTTGACACTCATCAAAAAAAGCATATTTTATTTTTGTTTTAGTGTGGTAATGCCAGTGGGTAAAATTTAAAAACATTCATTGCGAAACTAAACTTTATTTTTCTAACTAGTGAAGGGCAGGCATTGGTTTGTTATTGTCACATCTACTGAGGTACTGTGAAAAGCTTATGTTTGTGTGCCAGCTGATTAAATCAATTCATACTGCAAAGAGAGCAATCATGACATGCGCAAGTAAAACAGGTAGTTCAAAGAGAAAATTACCAGCGTGCAGAATATACTCATACGCTCCCTACACACTAGGGGCAATTTACAGAGGCCAGTTAACCTGCAAACCCGCATCTCTTTGGGATGTGGGAGTTAAACGGAGCACCCGGAGTAAACCCACGGGGTCACAGGGAGAACGAGTAAACTCCACACCGACCCTGTGGTCAGGATCGAACTTGGGTCTCTGGCGCTGTGAGGCAGCAGCCCTACCAGCTCCGTTACTACTCTTACTATTTGGCGATCTTTCAGAAGCTGCCCAATCTATAATTTATTTCTGTCGGTTGTTAATCTACTTGAGGCAAAATACAATGAAGCAGGTCAACAATATTGACTTTTCAAGTAGTTGGTGAAATATCGACAATGTTTTTATTGTTACAGCTACATATTCTAGTATTTAATTGAAATGGAAGGCTTCCTACTTAGTGTATCCTGACAGGTGAAGAGCATAATTGTCCTTGTGTCCTTGAGGTGATAGTGTAAAGCTCTTACTGAGTAACAGGGAGTCTAAGCCAGGTAGAGGAGGTCAGAGATGCATATAATGTTCAGTCTGCTCAATGTCCCGTGAGCTTTTATGCATTACAGACAGGGAAGTCAAGTCAATTCAACTCAAGTTGAGTTTATTGTCATATGTATAAGTGTGGTGAGATAAAATGAAATATTCTGCTTGCAGTGCATCACAAGAACAGACAACTCACAGAAGAATACATTATTCAAAAATATGCATGAATTACACCTAAATTCTATGACAGGGAAGAGAAAAAGAGGAAATGTTAGTGCAAAAGTATACGATTGAAAAACAAGTTGATTGTACAACAGATGATGGTTGCAATGTTCTGTGGTTGAGATAGGACTAGGGTTGCGTAGTTTGTTTCAAGAATCTGATCATTATAAAAAGATAGCTGTTTCCGACTCTGGTGGGACCAGGCTTCTGTACCTCTTGCCTTATGGTATCAGCAAGAAGAGGGCATGACCCAGATGGTTGAGATTCTTGATGTTTGATTAGTAAGGGTGTCAGGGATTATGGGGAGAAGGCAGGAGAATGGGGTTAGGAGAGAGAGATAGATCAGCCATGATTGAATGGTGGAGGAGACATGATGGGCTGACTGGCCTAATTCTACTCCTATCACTTATGGCCTTATCTCCTTATGATAGTAGATGCTGCCTGACCCCTTGAGTTACTCCAGCTTTTTGTGTCTTTTTTAAACCCTTACAATGGTGGACCCATGATGGACTGAGTTGTGTCCACCACTCTTCGGAGCTTGCTGCATTCCAGTGCGTTGAAATTGTTGTACCAGGCTATGATGCAAACAGTGAGGATACTTTCTACAGGGCAACCGTAGAAAACCGTATAAAAGTATGCGGTGAAATGTCGAATCTCTTTGAACTTTTCACAAAGTAGAGGTGTTGGTGAGTCTTTTCATGATTACATACATTTGCTGGGCCCAGAACAAGTTATCTTATGTTTCCATACACTACCCTTCCATACCTCTAGTCTCCCTCTCCCCCTGACTCTCAGTCTGAAGAAGGGTCTCGACCCGAAACGTCACCCATCCCTTCTCTCCAGAGATGCTGCCTGAGTTACGCCAGCATTTTGTGCCTATAGATGCTGCCTATAGTCAGGCAGCATCTCTGGAGAAAAGGAATACTTGGTGAAGTTTCGGGTTGGAGCACTTCTTCAGACTCCAAAACTGGATTTTGGATGATGTGGGTGTGCATCCAAGTGGGGCACTAACCTTGACCTTGGCTACAGGCTGTGCACCTCCTTACCATGACTGCGTGTGATTCCCTGAGTCCTTTGATTTCCTCGTGTTTCTAGGATAATTGAGTTGTAAATTACCCCCATGTGTTGGTTAGTGGCAAAAATGATTAAAGAGGATTCAATGGGATGTGACAGAGAATGTTGCAGATTGACAGGGAAAGCAGAATGGGATTGGATTGATCTGCTGAGATCTAGCATGAACCTGATGGACTGAATGGCCTCCTTCTGTGTTATGGATTCATAGAGTCATGCAGCAATAACACAGGCCCGTTGGCCCAACTTGCCCACACCGACCATCAGGCCCCATCTACATCAGTGCCACCTGCCTGCATTTACCCCATATCCCACTAAACCTGTCCTATCCATGTACCTGCCTAAATGCTTCTTATACGTTGCGATAGTACATGTGTTTTAATAGTAAAGTTATTCCATTTGCTGAAGTTGGGTTATCGCAACCCGAAACATCACCCATTCCTTCTCTCCAGAGATGCTGCCTGTCCTGCTGAGTTACTCCAGCATTTTCGGTCTATCTTCGTTTAAACCAACATCTGCAGTTCATTCCTACACAAAGGGTTAATGCTGTCTGGGTACATTTGTTCTGTTCCATTTTTCCACATGTGCTTTTTCTGCAGAAAAAGCCATTAATGTTTAATTTGTGTACCAGCAAACTCTGATGAATTACGAGTGCATTAGATAGAAATTAGTTGCTCTGTGCCTCTCAACCAATTTCCACTGACATTTTCGCTAACAAATTACGGCTGTTAATGAGGCTTGAATACACAGAGTTGCGATTTCATGACAGATATTCTACATCCGCAGCTTATCAGGAAAGTAAATAGGAGAATTTGTTTAGCTACAATAGTTATAAACAAAAACAGAAAAAAATAGCAAAGAGAAGAAAACATGAGATTTGAATTTGAATTTGAACCCGTGACTTAAAATGGAATATGTAAAAATTCTGTGGAGTCTATAGTCTACTATAATTTAAAAATGCCTGATTTTTCAAGTACGTCTGGTGTTTGTAAAGTTTGGGCAGGAACCTCATACGTTTATAGAGGTATATAACAGTACAACACAAGAACAGGCCTTTCGGCCTGCAATGTATGTGCTGAACATGATGCCAAGACCATCACTTATCTGCCTGTACATAACCCATATTAGATAGATAGATAGATATGCCTTTATTGTCATTCAGACCGAAGTCTGAACGAAATTGCAGCAGTCATACATATAATACAATAAAAACAACAATAAACACATATTAACATCCACCACAGTGAGTCCACCCAGCATCTCCTCACTGTGATGGAGGCAAAAGTCTTAGGTCTGCAGTCTCTTCCCTCCTCTTCTCCCTCTGCGCTGAGGCGATACCCCCATATACTGCACATCCATGTGCCTATCCAAAAGGATTATAATGCCACTAATGTATCTGTCTCCACCACCATCCCCAGCAGTGCTTTCAAGGCACTCACCACCTTCTGTGTGAAAACAACTTGTCCCGCACATCTCCTTCAATCTTTGCCCAGTTTTAAATTTAAACAATTTATGTAAATTGAAAATGTTTTACAGCAAAATGCCTATAGCACTTAAACCAGTCAGCGAGATTCTCAAACAGGGTGAGACGGTGGAGCAGCGGTAGAGTTGCTGCCCTACAGCGCCAGAGACCTGGGTTTGATCCTGGCTATGGGTGCTGTTTGTACATAGCGTGTACCTTCTCCCTGTGAACACATGAGTGCTCTGGTTTCCTCCCACACTCCAAAGACACGCAGGTTTGTAGGTTAATTGGCTTCTGTAAAAATGACCTTTGCATAGAATAGAACCAGTGTGCGGCTTGGTCTTGGTGGGCCGAAAAGCCTGTTTCCACGCTGTATCTCTCAACTAAACTAAACTGTAGATTGATGATGCATGTGAACCAATCACACTATAACATTTATACTAACGCCCATTCCCAGCACCGTCAGTCTGAGCAGCTAGGATGAACTGACAACACCTTGTCTTTTAATGCTGCAAGTTACAGTGCTGATTAAAGATGTGTTTAAATCATATACTGTCTCAGGTGCCTGTCTACATGGCGTCAGAAGTGGTCTTATCCACTCCTCTTGTATAACGGTTTTTATTTTATCTTTTGTGAGTTTTGCTTTACTTTACGATGGCTTCTTCTTGTCGAAGGCCTGACCCTCTTGTCTTTGATGCGGATATCAGCGAACGCTGGGCCACGTTTGAAATTGATAACCAGCACTACATGAACATTGTACACCGAAATGAACCAGATGCTGTCAAGGCCTCGCTCCTGCTCAACCTTGCGGGCCCAGATGCGCTTCGTCATTCCAGAACATTCCGTTATGCTCCGGCAACCGTGATGCCAATGACCAGGTAATTACTCCGGCGGAATCTCCTACTGACCCTAATGTTTTGCTGCGTAAACTAAGCCAGATCTGTGACCTGCCCTCAAATCACATTTTGGACAGGGCAAGGTTTTTCTCTCGTCGTCAACTTCCCGGGGAACGAGTTGACTCATTTATTTCATCTTTGATGTATTTAGCCCAACGTTGCCGATTCCAGGATATGCCGGTTGATCAGTTGACTGATCTGTTAACGAGGGACATTTTAGTGAATGGCATTACCAATCAAAAGCTCAGATCAGAGCTCCTGAGAAGGCCAGATTTATCGCTCGATGAAGCGGTGCATGCATGTAGAACCGCCGAACTTGTCGATCCCATAGACATATCGCATGAAAGCAAAACCATCAATCTGACGGGCCTCACTAGACAGCAACATACTGTCTCCCCATTTCCAGCCCGAAACCACCCTTGACTACAGCCCAATTAACTCGCAAGACGACCCGACTGTTTACACGTTACAGCATGCTGCTGCAAAGAATTCTGATCCCACTTCTGACACCATGTAGACAGGCACCTGAGAGAGTATATGATTTAAATACATCTTTAATCAGCGGTCACCCAGGAGCCGACTCCACACTGGTATGCGCCCGGGGTCTGTTCTACTGGCCGGGAATGGCCACGTACATCCGGGACCGCATAGCCTCCTGCCCCACTTGCAACAATCTTGCACCTCATCAGCAGCGGCAACCTCTTCTGCAACAAACTCCACCAACACTGCCTTGGTCGTCGCTGGCTGCAGACATTTTCGAATGGTGCGGTAAGCATTACCTCGTTCTGGTCGACTCTTTTTCCAACTGGTTTGAACTTGACCAACTGACCTCCCTCACATCTGAGATGGTCATCAAGAAGCTGAAAAGACACTTCTCAGCCTATGGCGCTCCTGTCATCCTGAGAACCGACAACGGTAGGCAGTTCACCAGCCACTTGTTCAAGCTTTCCGCAGACCGATGGAACTTCCAGCACGTCACAAGCAGTCCCGAGTATCCACAGGCTAATGGACTCGCTGAACGCGCTGTCAGAAGCGCCAAGCACTTGCTGGAGGGAGAGCGCATTTCAAAGTCAACTGGACATTCTCGTCTGGGTGTTGTTGTACGCCCGACTGATGAGCCGCGATCGTACCTTGTGGACTGTGAGGGAGCGGTATACCGGAGAAGTCGACAACACCTGCTTGCTGTGAAGGAGCCCCGACCACCGCCTGTTGATCCCTATGCTCCGCCGCTCCAGTTCCAGCCGCCTTTCGCAATGTCTCCCGCCCATCCCCGCATGCCTTGCACACCCCACAGTCCCTAGGTCTCCACTAACCACGGGGTTACACCCACCGCATGTTTCCCCTCTCGGTCACCACAAGCCTCACCCGTGCGATTTTCACCTTCAGCCTCTCCGCCTAACCCTTCAGTGGAGGGAGGGGATGGTTGGGTCCGCACGCGCTCGGGCCGTGTTAGTAGACCACCAGACAGGTATGGCGAGTATGTTTAATACACTTCCGTTCCAAATTTAATCTTTAGGGGGAAGGATGTAGATTGATGATGCATGTGAATCAATCACACTTAGCCAGCATCACTAACTCCATCCCATTATAACATTTATACTAACGCCCATTCCCAGCATCGTCAGTCTGAGCAGCTAGGATGAACTGACAGCACCTTGTCTTTAAATGCTGCCAAGTTACAGTGCTGATTAAAGATGTGTTTAAATCATATACTGTCTCAGGTGCCTGTCTACATAAACTATAAACTAAACTATGTTGCTCCCTGTCCAGACTCCTTCCTCTCCCCAACCTTCCCGCGCTACCTCAGTGTTAATTATAGATCCCATACTTTCACTTTCCCGATGTAAACTTGTTTTGTTGTATAGATTGCTATTTTATGATGGCACGTGCTAGTATTTGCCCTTTTAAAAAGTTAAAAACTAGATTTTTAAATTTTTATACTTTCTGATATGACAAAAATATTGCTAAAGTTTAAAAAATAAAATCTACTAATTAAATTAGGTGGTCAGGCCCTGCAAATAAAGCAATTTATAGGACAGCAATCAACCATAAATACCAAATGCAAGGAACGATATGCACACCAGCACTTTACCCCCCCCCCCCCCCACCCCACCACCATCCCTCATTGGCTCCTCTGCTCAGTCAGTACATCTGAAAACCTGGTGAAAGAAGAAGTAATTCTGGATCCAGAAACAAGGAACTGCAGATGCTGGTTTACAAAAAAAGTCACAATGCTGGAGTGACTCAGCGGGTCAGGCAGCATCTCTGGAGAACATGGATGGGTGACATGTCATGTTGGATTCCGGATGTCAGCTTTAGTTTCAGTTTTTTTTTATGGTCAATGATACAGGATGTCTCCTCCGGCAGAAAATTAACATTAAAGGGAGTGGACCAATTCCCTTCTGATTTTAGTTACATTTTTGTTCCTGATGGAGATTCAAAAATGTGATTAAACAATCTTTTAAAATATTGTTCTGTGCTTTTCTCTATTTTTGTTTCTCTCTAATAATCCTCTTTCTTTCACTCACTTTATTTGGTTTTCTGCATGTGATTTGGCATTAAATAATATAACTTATTCTATATAACTTAAAGTAAATAAGTGGTTTGTCATGTACACACTAGACTTTCATTCAGAGATTGTGGCACTGCTTTGATTTTCCAAATGTCATGTAAAATTGCAAGTCCCAAATTCCAGGGGAAACCCTCTAGAAGACTATAAATGTAACAACCTGTTTATCAACTTTGTTTATCTTGGCCTTAAAATCTAGATGAACATATTTTTGAGGGTAAGCAGCCCAAAAGTGTATGATATATCCCAAGTGTGGCATTTAAAATGATGGACATGACATAAAAAAGATGATTTCAAGTGAAACCCCTCAAGTATATAGTACTGCGATAAAGGGCCTGTCCCACTGTACGAGCTAATCTCCCGAGTTTCCCCTGACTTGAACTCGGAGAATTAAAGTAATAGCCGCTCGTAGGTACTCGGGAATCTCGTGGACATTTTTCAACATGTTGAAAAATCTTCACGAGTCTTCACGAGCTTACCGCGTTTCCCGAGTACCTGCCGTTAGCGTTACGAGCCGCTAAGAGACGTCCCGAGATCCGACGTACCCGCTACGTACATTCTAGGTGCTTACCACGAGTTTTTTTTTTTTTTTAACTCGGGAGAGCTCTTGAATTAGCTCGTACAGTGGGACAGCCCCTTAAGGCTGCTGCCTCACACCGCCAGAGACCCGGGTTTGACCCTGACCTCGGTTGCTGTCTGTGTGGAGTTTGCACATTCTCCCTGTGACCGCTTGGGTTTTCTTCGGCTGCTCTGGTTTCCTCCCACACTCCAAAGACGTGCATGCAAGTAGGTTAATTGGCTTCTGTAAATTCTCACTAGTGTGTAGGATGTGAAAGTGGGATAACGTAAAATTAGTGTACAAGTCATCGATGTTTGGTGTGGACTCAGTGAGCTGAAGGGCCTGCTTCCACACAGTATTTCCAAACTAAATCTAAACTATATCCCAGTATAGAGTTGGATAATAAGTACTCTAAATCTCTTTCCTTTTTTAAATGGATAATGTTCCATCAGCGATGTTTGAATGATGGAGTAGACTTGATGAGCCAATGGAGATTCTAATTCTGCTCCTTTAACTTATGAAATTGACCATACATGCCTTGTCCATCTTTCCTCCTGAAATTCACAGGTCACATTTAACACCAATGTGATCTTTGCCCTCAAAGAGAGCGAAGGAATGATCATTTCCATGATTCAGAAATGCGCATTCTAAATTGAGATTTTAGTCTAGTTTAGAGATACAGCGCGGAAACAGGCCCTTTGGCACACCAGGTCTGCACTGACTAGCAATCCCAGAATAGTAACACTATCCTACATATACACTGGACAATTTACATTTTACAACCGAAGATCTTGGAAAAAAAAACACGCATGTCACGGGGAAAATGTACAAACTCCATGCAGATAGGACCCACAGTCAGGATCGAACACGGGTCACTGGCGCTGTAAGGCAGCAACTCTACCGCTGTGCCACCGTGCCTACCTGTTTGTTCTGCCTCTGCCACCAACAGTCTCAGCCTCTTGCTAGAGTGCTAATATGTTGCAGAAGCTAAAGTTTGGTTATAGCTGTCTGGAGTATTTTTGATCCTCCCATACAGAAGAAAATTGCAAGATTCTTGAAGGAAAACAAATGTTGGTACATTTCACAAACATTTCTATGGATTGCGTCATAGAAATGGGGAATTTAAAGCTAAATTAGATATTATTTGTTTGTAAAGTGTAACATGTGAGCTTTAGTTGTTGAGAATATCTACCTCAAAAACAAGGCAGACACAATGTCCTGGAATAACTCATTGGGTCAGGCAGCATCTCTGGAGCACCTTTTATAGGTGACATTTCAGGTCGGGATCTTTCTTCAGACCTGAAACGCCACCCATCCATTTTCTCAAAAGATGCAGCCTAACTAACTGAGTTACTGAAGACACGTTTGTGTCTATCTTTGGTACAAAGCAGCATCTGCAGTTCCTTTTTATTACATCGAAAACAAGGACATACTCAAGTAACCTTTCCAACCGAGAAGGAAGAGAAAAATCAATGAAGGTGGAAACATCAAGCGGTGATAAAGTAAATGTCATTTATAACCTAATATGAAACAAATTATTTGACTGGGTGGTCAGATATGTTCCATCATCACTTTTAAGATTCACGGTGCCGCAGTGATAAATGTCCATGTGAAGTATGACTTGCGAGCTGGCCCTTAATTACACAGGCATACTGGAAATGAATCTAGCAATTATTTCCTATCCCATTTACCCATTAGATGAAGGGGCTAATAGCAGCCATGGCAACAAGTGCTCTAATCAGATCCAAACGTGGGCCCACACCCTCCTAATTCAATGTAATGGTGTTGCATGATGTCATCTTGGGCTTCTTCAATTATCTTTTATGTCATTGAAATAAATCATTGAATGCACTAAGGGATAATTGAGCTTAATATTCACCTACACTTAGACAATTACTGAGTGCAAGATGCATTGTTATGCTGTGATATATAAAACCGTCAGTGTTAAGTGTAAAAATTGATGTGCTGTCAATTATGGCGAATTAACAAAATTCTCTTCTATTCATCTTAAACCACTGACTTTGACTCTGGTGTCTTGCAGATAATACCTTGGGCGAGTGGCTTTAATACTGAGGGTTTTCTATTTAAATCAGAGCCACCGATGTTGTTTCTTTTGTGTAGGGAAGAACTGCAGATATTGGTGTAAACCAAAGATAGATCCAAAAAGCTGGAGTAACCAGGAGAAAAGGAATAGATGATGATGCTTCTAGTCTGAAGAAGCGTCTCGACCCGAAACATTACCTATTCCTTCTCTCCAGAGATGTTGTCTCACCCGCTGAGTTACTCCAGCTTTTTGTGTCTATCTTTGATGCTGTTTCTTTTGTTTGTCCTGAACAGTGTGCGGGGATCGCCGGTTGGCGCAAACTCGGTGGGCTGAAGGGCCTGTTTCTGCGCTGTATCCCTAAACTAAACTCAAACTAAAGAGTGGAATTGGGCATTTACACCCAGGCATATGAGCTAAAGCTATGCATAATTCTACTGACATCTCATTATTGACTGTTGCTAATTATCTGTACTTCAAAGGATTTACATAATATAACAAAGTTGTTTGCTTACTTCTTTCTTTAAAATTAGCAAAGTAAAAAATATATATATCATGCAAGGCTTTGCAGACAACTCCAGTCGAGTTTCTAACCAGGATATTAGCTGGTGCACAGATTCTTGGTAGTTGCGTCTTTAACCAAGAAAGCATTATAAAAATCTCCATTCCTGTCAAAATTGGTTCTATTAGCCACATATCTGCAAAATGAAAATGCATTATTTACAAGAACATTTAATTTAATTTATATCACACAATATTACAATTAGGTAGAGTAAAGAGGCAATATCAATTCTCAAATTTATCGCTTTTTCCCAGAATACATCAAAATCTGTATACTTGCATTGTAAGGCACGGGTATTAATATGCTGGAGTACCTCAGCGGGACAAACTCCATCTCTGGAGAGAAATTATAGATGATATTTCGGGTCGAGACCCTTCTTCAGACTGGTTAGGGATAAGGAAAACGAAATATATAAACGGTTATGTGGAGAGATAAAGAACAATGAATGAAAGACTTACACTGGTATTAATATAATTTCCAATGAATCAAAGCCCCTATAATATTCGATATCTTCTGTTGCTATGGAGAGTGGAGTTGACTAGGAGAGGGGATTGAGTGAACAAACTTGGGATTCATACGGTCAATATACATGAAGTCACAAATTAGGAAAGGTTTAGGAACCCAGTCATAGAGTATTAGTCATACAATACAGGCCGTACAGCCAACACATCCACACCGACAAGATGATCCATCTAAGTTAGTCCTAGTTTGTCTCTATTTGGCTTGTAGTCCTCTAAACGTGTCCTATCCATGTACCTGCCCACGTGTTTTTTTTAATACTGTTACGGTACTTGTCTCAACTACCTCCTCTGGCACTCGTTCCACATACACAGTGTGAAAAAGTTGCCCCTCAGGTCCCTCAAGCTTGCTCCTCCATTTAATAATATCTTGACTAATCTGATTGTGGTTTGGTCAAAGACCCCTCAAATGATGGGGAAAGAGGGGATGAAAGCTCTTTAAGCTGCAGGGAGGGTGAGGAAGGGGGTCATGGAAATGCAGGCAAGGTTACCTGGCCAAGAGTATGAATGGGTGCTGACGAGAGGGAGAACACAGACAACAAAATCGTAGCAGGTACATGGATAGAATAGATTTAGAGGAATTTGGGCCAAATGCAGGCAGGTGGGACTAGTGTAGATGGGGCATGTTGGTTACTATGGGCAAGATGGGCTGAAGGGTTTTTTTCAACACTTTGTGACTAATATTTAGTAGTTTGTGGGAATTTCCACATTTATTATTGTTCTATTCTTCCTACCAAAGTATCATTGTCCCATATTATCCTCCATCTGATACTCACTTGTCCCCACTCTCTTTACATATCTATAACCTTTTGCTGACTCTTTCCATTCTAGTTAAAGGTTACTCGCTCTGCCAGCTTTGTTTCAACAATAAAGGTGATAATTTGCCCTGTGTTTTTCATCTATTATTCGTATAAATTCTGACTCGCCGAATGCCCTGTATTAACCCCATCAGTAACATTCGCTCACCAATTTATTCTTACTCTCTGCTTCCTGAACGATAATCAGCCTTCAATCAAGGGTAATATATTTCTCTCCTCCAATTCTCAAACCTTAAGTATTTCATGCAGCAACCTTTCCTGTGATATTTTATCCAGTGCCTTTTGAAAATGTGATATACTACATCCATTAGCTCCACTATTTCCATTTAATGAAATTTATTAGATTCACAAATAATAATTTTCCCTGCAGAATCTTGCTGACTCTGCCAATTAATATTGTGATTTTCAAAATGGCTTATTGCTCCGTTATTAATGATAAAGAAGACATGTTGAAAGAATGGAGCGACTGGGCTTGAATACACTGGAATTTAGAAAGATGAGAGGGGATCTTATTGAAACATGCAAGATTATTAAGGGATTTGACACGCTAGAGGCAGGAAACATGTTCCCGATGTTTGGGGAATTCGGAACCAGGGGCCACAGTTTAAGAATAAGGGGATAACCGGATACAGGGTGCAGGTTAAACACAGCATTCCCTCCAATAATGCCGATCTTCCCTAAGGCTCCGAATGGTATTCCATGCCACCAGTGATTCTGCCGCCATGTATGTGTCCACACTTACTTCTATCTTTTCCGATTGTTCTTTCAAACTTTGTCGTTTTCTGGAACTATTATGGGCAGGTTTGCAGCATCAATTTAAAATCGGAAATTTAGGGCTTTCTTGGAAATGCATTCCCACTCGACAAGCTTACATATGACCCATCGAACCAGAGATCCGTACCCACGATCATCACATCGGTTTGACCAAGAACTTAGCCTAAAGTACTGCTCAGCCAATTGATTTGCACTCATTTGTTTTTGTAAAGATGGTTGAATGGTTCAATGGTTCTTTATCATCACATGTACACGGGAACAGTGAAATTATTTTTTTGTATACAGTTCAGAAAATTATTACTGGTAGATTAAGTACTATGTGGATAGAAATAGGCCACTGAGTCTATATACAAGAGTCGCCAGGCTTTGGCACCATTTTCAGTTCAAGTTGCTTTAGCTGCAGCTGGCCATAAAGGCCCATTGTCCTGGTGGTGTTGCAGGGTTGGCCTGGCCAAGCAAATTTGCAGGCGTCCTCCACTGCTGCTCCACCGCTCCTTGTCGCAGCAGGCTGCATCCAGCCCGCGCGCTGGGTCTCTTAGAGTGAAGCCCGATCCAGTCGAGCCCCAAGATTCTGGTTCCTCTTAGCATCTGCCACCACAGCCGCCATCTTGACCTTCTCCACCCTCCTCTCCAGTTCTCCGGCCCTCGAGGACTTCCCTTTCGAGGAAGGGTTACTCCAGATATTTTATTGACACATATGATAGTAAGCCCTTGATTGGGACTTTTCTTCTACAGCTTTCATTAAAATGTTAACTTTTGTGCCATATTAAGTAGGTTTGTGATAGCCATTTGGTTTCAGTTAATCTGCACAAAATATATTTAGAGGCAAAGTTATATCAGATAATTGATGTAGGACTGGTATTCTAATGATTCCATTGGAACCATGAATGCAATTTTAGAAATGAAACACATAAGAAATAGTTCTCAGTTGGGAGGTTGGAAACAAATATGCGATATTATTACTGGTTAGGAGTAAATATGGAATATTATCCAGACATAAGGAGGAATCTGCTGATTTATTCTTGGACCCATGTGATCAGTATTGAGTGACTTTACCAGGAAAGTATTTAAACAGGGCCATGATGCATGGCTCTACTGATTGCTGTGGGCTACAGACATTGCTTGGGTTAAGGAATGCCATTTTAATTCTGAATGAATATGGTGGTGCATAAAACCTCCAATAATTGCACCAGCTGCTACTTTCCTTTAAATTGTTCATTGTAAACTCTGGCCAACACAGCCTGTGTCCATGCTGTATCACTCTATGACTATGACTCTACTCCTTATATCAATGATCCTGGATTAAATGCGTCACCCCACGTCACCCCCGCGTCATGCCCAAGTGGGACAGGCCCTTAAGTGTCTGCAATAGGCCCTTCCAAAAGTCTTGAGATGATTCTCTGCACAGATGAAGCAAGTGTTGGGGGATTACATTGCATGGAATTATACCCATGTGATCAATTATCATTATATTGTTAAATACAGGTTCAGAATGCAATTTCTTTGAAACAGTAAAACTCTGTCCCAACTGCAGAGATATATTGGCATCCAGGGATTTCTGGTAGAGATTAACTTTAGCTGGGGCATTGTGCCCGAGTTTACTTTCACAAGGAGCTAAGAATAATTCTGCCTTTCACATCCATCTTTAGAATGATCAGGATACGAATCATTGTGGGATCTAACGTATGGATTCAACAATTTACTTTCACGGTTTAACTCTCAGATATTCAGTAGTGGGTTTCTGATTGGACTATTTGCAAGGGCAAAGTCCACATGAAGACGTGACGTTAAAGGTCAAAGGGAAAAATCGCAGAGGAGCAAAGCACCACAGTGTCTCCTCATGTCACCGGGCACTTTTCCACGACCGCTAGCATCAAGCCGAGCAAATGTCTTCGCCAAAAGCACCTTCAGAAGAACTGGAAGCAGGCGTAAGTTTTGATGGGCAAGCAGCAGCTCTCTATAAACTTGTGAAGCCACCGTTGGTTGGGCTGTGATAAGTAAACATAATTTGATCTATCACTTTAGAATAAATTGTGATGTCACCAACACACTCTCGCTCATTTCGATCCACAGCTCAAATCAGATCCATCAGTTGTCTAATGACCCGCCAGGAATGGAGGATTTCTTTATCGTTATCTTAATGGACTTGATAATATCAGTTTAAGACTTTGTTAAAGACAGGCATAAAGTGCTGGAATAACTCAGCGGGTCAGGCAGCATCTCCGGAGAAAATGGATGTGACGTTTGGGTCGGGACCCTTCTTCAGATCCGAAACGTCACATCCATTTTCTCCAGAGATGCTGGCCTAACAGGTTGAATTTACTCCAGCATTTTGTGTCTATCTTTGGTATAAACCAGCAGCTGCAGTTCACTTTTATTACATACTAGACCGTTAGGTCTGCTCCCCCAACGCAAGATTCCACCACTCACCTATTCCCCAAACGTGGGTATATGGAATGAGCTGCCAGAGGAGGTAGTTGAGACAAGTACTATAAACACCATTTAAAAAGCATTTGGACAGGTACATGGATAGGAAAGGTTGAGAGGGACATGGGCTAAACATGGGCAGGTGAAAGTAGTCTAGATGGGGCATCTTGGTCGACATGGGCAAGTTAGGCTGAAGGGCTTGTTTCCATACTGCATTTATGACTATGATTCTATGGTGTCTTGTGTTTGCTGTCTCTGCTGGTGCTCTGGTTTCCTCCTGCACTCCAAGAAAGTTCTGGCAGGTTAATTGTCACCTCTGGATCACCCCTCAGTGGGAGCGTGGCAGGGGGAATAGGTGGGAGTAGATGGGAATGTGAGAAAGAATAGGCTATAAGGAAATAAGTACGAGAATGGGAGCTCTGTATGACCCAGTATAAAGATGATGGGCAAATTGCCTCCTGATTCATAAATGAAGATGAGGAATGTGAAAATATGCATTATCAATCTTAATCCTTTGTTCTTGTCAATCATGGTTTATCCTTGGGAAGGCTCTTTCATAGCTACAGGGAGAGAGATTGATCAAACAAGCTACACTTAACTAGATTTCCTGACAGTTTGAATTGAAGTCTCTGGAAGAAGGAAACATATTTCAGTGCTTCGTGGCCAAGTCATCATTAAAGTAAGTAGAAAGTATTTCCAGTTTTATGGCTAATTTGGGCTTTAAGGCAACCCAGAGAATAGCGATTAGCAAATAATGTCAAGATAATGGATTCTCCTGATGCATTTTCCATACGTTTTGCAATTCTAATAAGGCATTACCGTAGAAATGATGAGTCGGTGGGAGACTGAATGCTCTAGAAATTAGAAATTGGCTGGCAAATCCATTATGGCATGTCACTTTCCTGTTGCTGATAGGTGAAATATATGGAGCTAGAGAAATGTTCTTACAGAGTTCCCTACAGTCAGGCAACTGAACCTTCCTACCACAAACAGAGAGCGGTCCTGAACTACTATCTACCTCATCAGTGTTCCTTGGACTATTTTTGATCGGACTTCACTGGCTTTACCTTGCACTAAATGTTATTCCCTTATCATGTAAGTGGCTCGACTGTAATCATGTGTAGTCTTTCCGCTGAATGGTTAGCACTCAAAAGCTTTACACTGTACCTTGGTCCAAGTCAAGTCAAGTCAAGTGAGTTTATTGACATGTGTCCCTGATAGGACAATGAAATTCTTGCTTTGCTTCAGCACACAGAACATAGTAGGCATTTACTACAAAACTGATCAGTGTGTCCATATACCAAAATATAAATATATACACACATGAATAAATAAACTGATAAAGTGCAGATAACAGATAATGGGTTATTAATAATCAGAGTTTTGTCCGAGCCAGGTTTAATAGCCTGATGGCTGTGGGGAAGTAGCTATTCCTGAACCTGGTTGTTGCAGTCTTCAGGCTCCTGTACCTTCTACATGAAGGTAGCTAGGAGATGAGTGTGTGGCCAGGATGGTGTGGGTCTTTGATGATACTGCCAGCCTTTTTGAGGCAGCGACTGCGATAAATCCCCTCGATGGAAGGAAGGTCAGAGCCGATGATGGATACGTGACATATATTCACGTTTATTGTCAGGTGCCATGGATACGTCCACGTGACAATAAACTAAATGGAGTCACTTTAACTCTCTATATTATTGTTCTTGCAACAAAATTAGACTGGGCAACACCTATTGTTTTAGCAATTAACATTTCTTTCCAAGATGGCATCCCACGTTTCCACTGCCATTTCAACCTCTTGTCATATTGAGCATGAGGTGAGCAAATGTTGACACCATTTTGCATGATGCCACGATGCAGGATGATGGTGACTTCAAGCAACGAACGGGGAGTGAGGAAGGAATGGAAACGTTGAGTAATTGTCCCTGGAACATCCTAGCAGATTTTAAATGTCTCAAATAATCAAGGACATTTCAAGATTATTCAGGAAGATTTACCTAACTAAAGAAATTAAAAACAAGAGAATTAATTTTTAAAAAATCATGGGAAAATTAAATACTAGAGGGCATCGCTTGAAGGAGAGCGGTGCAAAGTTTAAAGGCATTGTGCGGGACATAGGGTGTTGAGTGCCTGGAAGTGCTCCCTGGTGTGGTGGTTGAGACAGATACGATCGTGGCATTTAAGAAACGTTTGGATAGATATGTGGATATGCAAGGATTAGAGGTATGTGGATTATGTGCTGGCAAACAACATTGATCTTGGCACAGACATTGTGAGTTGAGTGGTCTGTTCTTGTACAGTACTGTTCATCTTCTATGTTCTACGTTCCAATAAGGAAGAAGCAAGCCACCGGTAAATGGTTTGTATTGTTTCTACCCAGATGTAATGGATGCACCAGCATTGAGAGTTAACGGGAGATTCATTCACCCTTCCAAACAAACTGAGGATAGAACAAGGGAGGCACGGTGGCACAGCGGTAGAGTTACTGCCTTACAGCACCAGGGATCCGGGTTCGATCCTAACCAGACGCTTGTCTGTATGGAGTTTGTACGTTTTCCCCATGACCTGCATGCGTTTTCTCCAAGATGTTCGGTTTCCTCCCACACTCCAAGGACATACAGGTTCGTAGGTTAATTAGCGGTGTAAATGTAAAAAATGGTCCCTAGTGTGTGTAGGATAGTGTTAATGTGCGGGGATCGCTGGGCGGTGCAGACTCGGTGGGCCGAAGGCCTTTTTCCGTGCTGTATGTCTAAACTAAAGTAAACTAAACTCAAACAAAACAAAATGCATGTTTGTGCCACAACTGATTACAAAGCAGATCATCCATTAGTGACGACCCTTGTCTCCACTGCTAGCAGTCCACTCAGTGATTTAGAAGAACATGAGAAGCGAAGGGCATGAGGTGCTTTTGATCTATGCGATGAACAAAAGAACTACTAAATCTGGGAGGATGCTTTTAAGCAGGTTACACGTGAATGGATAAGATGCTTCCTGCCTTTCCTGTATAAGTACTTCTCCAAACCTATTTGTGACAGTGAGTGTCCTTTCGAGCTCAAGGTACTACTTAATTTTTTTCCTTATTTATCCCTGTAGGGAGCTTCAGGTCGACCCTTAAACCATTAAACTGGAAGAAGAAGAGCTTAAAAGCTCTTACAACAAAAATGAGTGCTCTCTCGACATGGTGGGATGCTAGCAGACTTTAGTAGAAGCACGAATACTAAATATTCAATGCTTCTGACGAATGGGCATATATTATGACAGACAATATACAATTATTTTTTTCTAGTGGCATTGGGAAGTTTGTTTGACAAAGCACCAAGGATAATTGTAGATGTTTCACAATTCAGTTGAACAATGTTTCAAATCAGTTTGGGTATATAATGGACAAATTCTTAACAATTAGTGTCTGGGTAGGTAGTTAGACCACCAGGTAGACACAAAATGCTGGAGTAACTCAGTGGGTCAGGCAGCACCTCTAGAGAGAAGGAATGGGTGACGTTTTTGATCGAGACCCTTCTTCAGACTGATGTCAGGGGAGTGGGCAGGACAAAGATAGAATGTAGTTGGGGACAGTAACTTGTGGGAGAACTGAGAAGGGGGAAGGTATAGAGAGGGAAAGCAAAGGCTATTTGAAGTTAGAGAAGTCAATGTTCATACCCCTGGGGTGTAAGCTGCCAAAGTGAAATATGAGGTGCTTTTCCTCCAATTTATGCTGGGCCTCACTCTGACAATGGAGGAGGCCCAGGACAGAAAGGTTGATATGAACATTGACTTCTGTACAGTCTCGACCCGAAACGTCACCCATTTCTTCTCTCCAGAGATGCTGCCTGTCCCGCTGAGTTACTCCAACATTTTGTGTCTACCCGATTTAAACCAGCATCTGCAGTTCTTTCTCACATGGGTAGACCACCAGATTGCTCCAAACCTGACAGAATGTAAAGGGCCTGTCCCACGAGCATGCGACTGCATGTGGCAAGCACGACCTAACGTGGTCGCTTGAGCCGTACGGCCTCGCGGGGCTGGTCCCACTTTGATCGCCGGAGCCGTATGGAGTTGCGTGGAGCTGGTCCCGACATCGCGCGGGGCTCCGAAAAACTGACACTGTTCAAAAATTCCGTGCGGCAACGCCCTGCCGCCACGCAGCCGCCTCGACGGCATACGCAGCATCTCGACGCCGTACGCAGCGTCTTGATGCCGTACGTCACGCGCGAACTTCCCGCGGACTTCGCTGGAACTTCACGTCACTCACTCGACCTCCGCGCGGCCCCCGCTTCCGGTTTGGTCGCGCTCGACGCATGCAGTCGCATGCTGGTGGGACCGGCCCTGTACGGGGATCACTCGAACTCCGCGCGGCCCTCACGCGGCCTCCACTTCCGGTTTGGTCGCGCTTGCCGCATGCAGTCGCAAGCTCGTGGGACAGGCCCTTAATACCTTTAAGCCTAGTTTCAAAGTGAGAGGGGCAAAGTTTGAAGGAGCTGTGCAGGCAAGTGTTTTACACAGTGGTTGGTGGGTGCCTGGAACGCGCTGCCAGTGGTTGGTGGTGCACGCAAACACAATAGCAACTTTGACGAGACTTTTGGATTGGCGCTAGGATATGCAGGGAATGCAGTGATATGGGTCACGTACAGGCAGACAAAAATTGTCTTGGCACAGACGTCGTGGGCCGAGGAGCCTGCTCTTGCACTGTACCGTTCTGCGTTCTATGTTCAATGTTTTAACATTGCACGCTGAGCTTGTTACCAAACACCGAAACTGCGAGGTTGTTTTCCCATTGGGTATTTGACGGACATAGATAACACTAATTTTATGCACAGACTCTTGTCTAATTTTATACTCATATTACACCAAGATTGGCAAATACCTCGTGACAACTAGGTTTGGCAGGTGTTGCGATTGCCCAGAAATAATGGAGATTACAGAAAGTGCTCGACACTGCCTGGTCCATCAGGAGTACTGACCTCCCCATCATTGAAGGGGTCTATAGGAGACATTGCTTCAAAAAGGCAGCTAGCATCATCAAAGAGCCACACCACCCTGGCCCCGATTAACTACTGCCATTGGGGAAAAAAGACATAGGTGCCTGAAAACTGTAATGTCCAGGTCCTTCGACTGTTTCACCGAATATTTGCACTCGCTCCCCCTGGCCTACTGGATCTCCCGATTGCTAAGTATTTAACTCTTCTTCTCAATCCCGTACTGACCTTAGATAGACGCAAAATGCTGGAGTAATTCAGTGGGACAGGCAGCATCTCTGGATAGAAGGAATGGGTGACGCTTTGGGTCGAGACCTTTCTTCTGACATTCCTACCCATACTGACCTTTCCGTCCTGGGTCTCCTCCATTGTCAGAGCGAGGTCACGTGCAAACTGGAGGAACAGCACTTCATTTCCAGCTTGGGTAACATGCAACCCAATGGTATGAATATTGAAGGTAGACAAAAATGCTGGAGAAACTCAGCGGGTGAGGCAGCATCTATGGAGCGAAGATATGAATATTGGATTGTCCAATTTTAGGTAACCTCTAACAACTAACCCTCCAACCCTCACCCTCCCCTTTCTCCCCCACAATGCCCCCCCCCCCTTCTCTCCTCCGCTCTTCCCTATGCCCCCACTGGATTGCACCTATTCCTCTCCTCCTCCCCCTCCCCCTCCTCCTACAGTCCTTCCCCTGGCTTCACGATTCACAACTCTTCGTTCTATTCGTCCCACACCTTCGCCGCTGTTCTCCAGCATTCACCAGTCTGCCTATGAAAAGGCTCCCTCACCTGTGTTTACCTATTACCTGCCACCCTTGGTCTCATCCCAAACTCCCTCCCAACTTTCTTCCCTCCACTTCCACCCCCCCACCCCCCCTCCGCCCACCCCCCACAATTAGTTTGAAGGAGGTTCCCGACCTGAAACCATCACCTCTCCATGTTCTCCGGAGATGTTCCCTGACCCACGGAGTTACTTCACCACTTTTTGACCTTAATTGTTTGCTTAACTGTTTGGTCTCTATCCTTCAATTCCTTGCCTGTTTGCGTGATTTGTCATGGATCACACTAATTTGATTCATGGCCAACTATGCGAGCCAATAAATAGCTATACCACTCAAGCCAGAAAGGTTGTTAGTTTAATTGGTTGCCTCTACTGACATCAATGGAATTGATCGGAGGGATGTTACCATTTGTTGGGAACCACCTTGGCTCGCTGACAGTTACTGATGGATGTCCCTTGTAAATGTGAAGAGGGATTGCCAATGAAATGGGCTGCAGGCAGTGGCTGCCAACTCTCCTGCGTGAAGAATAGTTGTTTAGATGTGGTTCTAAGGAAGTGAATCTCTTTGAGAGTTAATCCCTTCAGTGATACAGTGGTAGAGTTGCTGCCTTGCAGCGCTAGTGACTCAGGTTCAATCCTGACTACGGGTGCTGTCTGTACGGAGTTTGTACATTCTCCCTGTGACTGTGTGGGTTTTCTCATGGTGCTCCGGTTTCCTCACACACTCCAAAGCATACAGGTTTGTAGGTTAATAGGCTTTGGTAAGTTGTAAAATTGTCCCTAGTTGTGTTTAGGTTAGTGTACGGGGTTAGTGTGCAGGAATCGCTAGTGGGTGTGGACTCAGTGGCCTGTTTCCACGCTGTATCTCTAAAGTCTAAAGAGACGAGCAAGGGGGAAAATCAGCATTTCAATCATTCGCAGATCATTTGTGAACAAATGTCTGCCTTAATTTAGTTGAGTTTAGAGATACAGTGCCCTTCAGCCCACCGAGTCTACACCGACCTGCGATCCCCGCACATTAACACTAGTCCTACACACGCTAGGGACAATCTACATTTTTACCGTATACCAAGCCAATTAACCTACAAACTTAAGGAAAATGAAGATTTTGGAGAAAACCCATGCAAGTCACGGGGAGAAAGTACAAACTCCATGCAGACAAGCACCATTTGTCAGGATTGAACCTGGGTCTCAGCCGCTGTAAGGCAGTAACTCTACCGCTACTCCACCGTGCCGCCCTATTTCCATTAACCCTGTTCTGCAATTACTCAGAATAACATCATTTCCACTTTATTGGAAAAGTTATGTTTATTTTGTGGAGGTGTTAATTCTGGCGTTTTGATCCTTTGCTCAGATGTATTTGTTTTTTTTATCACATATTCTTTGGGAATAAATGCCCAGAGGACTGCATTTGCCATCTGAGTCTCAGTGTCACGACATCATTTGTAACAAGAATCTAACCTTCGACAAGTTGGAGATTTCTTTTCTAATAAGTATTGGCAGCTTGGTTTCAATTTCAAGGCCCAAAAGACTTTAAAAAAATGCACTGCTTGGGTTCCCCTTGAATCACCTTTGACCTTCCCTGAGCATCTGCTTTCAGCATTAGCCTCACCGAATAGTTGTGTTGTGTTCATTGAAACAATGATCCCATGTCATTGTCCGGCTACATCCTCGGCCTTTGACCTTTGGGAGATCCCAAAGAGCCTTCCACAATCTGTCTGGAGTTCACACGGTCAGAGCTCTGACTGAAGTGACCCTTCAGTTAATCCAACGAGGAAACGGTTTTAGACTTGGTGTGTTGACTTTAGACTCTGGAGATAGTGCGTGGAAATGGGCTCTTCAGCCCACCGAATTTGAAGAAACCGGAGCACCTGGAGAAAATGCACGCGGCCACAGGGAGAACGTACAAGCTCCGTTCAGACAGCATTCGTAGTCAGGATAGAACCTGGGTCTCTGTGCGCTGTTAGGCAGCAACTCCACTCTGAATTCATAGAATGTAGACTAGGCAATATTGGACCCCCTGTGGAAGTCCTCATCTCACTGGTTATGGCACAACTTAGAGGGCAACCCCTACTGCCCACAGTCTCCACATAGACAGCGTTTGCATGAGCGATGTAGGACATACACCACGCAGTTTGTCATCGTCTCTGCAAAAGTCCATGTTTTTTATATGAAGATTCAGAGCAAGTTTCCACAATTGTATCCTTGACTCCAAGAAAACAATCGCGATTAATGGTCCAGATTTAATTTGAATTTGGGATATAATTTCCAAGTCACCCATTATCTTGGAGAGGCCCTTTAAGTATTGCAATGCCCTATAAGAACATAGTCTATATTTAATAGATGAGGCTGTCTGAAGTTTTGAAGAGGAGTATCTTGAATGCAGTTGGGGTTTTACTTGTTTAACCATATTAATCAGCCATTATTACTCTTTGGTATCCACTGAGTTCACTTGAATGTATCAGCACCACATACAGAAGACACCACACTCTTCAAGGGGCAAGTCACTACCAATTACGAACGCGTTCCACATAAACGACAGTTCAACTAGTTATTCATCTGTGTTGCTTCTTGTGGGAACTTCTTGTGGGAACAGTTTGTTATAAGTGGATGCAATGATTGCTTTTCACCTATTTCTTGAATTCATCTATTTTATTTTAATCTGAGGAGTAAATATTCCCAAATCTGCAGCACTCACTCCGAGAAGTAAAGCGCGCACTTGCATATACCCACTGCAGGGGTTCCAACCACGGGCTGCACGGTAGCGCAGTGGTAGAGTTGCTGCCTTACATACACCCGTGTAACACACCCACATGTACACATACATGCACACAGATACACACACACATGTACATGCACATACATATGCAGACACACGTGCACACACACACATGTACATGCATATACATGCATACACACACATGTACACACATATAAATGCATGCACATGTCACACATGCACACACACACACACACATACAAATGCACTCACCTGCCCAGCTGACTTTTTGATAGCCTAGTTGTGCTACACATCAATTGATTGAACATGAAGGGAGACACGGAAAGTATCTATAGCATGAAGAATATTATGATTATGATTAAACAATTCATTATTCAGAGATTAATGTGGCCAAAAATTATCTTAAATCCCTGGATCTGACACATTAACATCCTTTGCTGCTTTAGTGGGCACTGCTTGTGTGTGCACTTGACCTCTACAATTCCAGGGCAAGCTGAAAATAAATTGATTTTTTGAAAGGAAGCACAGAGACAAAGTGCATCATCTGCAGTAATGACAGCCACCGTCAGATCAATGAAATAAATTGCCCAATAGATTTATGCCGGGCTGCTTCGGATATCACGTTTTAATCCAGTCAAGTAAAACTTTGCTTCAGAGAGAAAAACAGAGAGCCTGTTTAATTTTTGATTCTCATCCATCTGAATGATGTTTGTCCAAGGCAGGGACCAGAATCAGATTCTTTGACACAATCTGATCTTTTACACAGACACAGGGAACTGCGGTTGCTGGTTTGCAAAAAAAACGTAGCGTAACGGTAGAGTTGCTGCCTCACTGCGCCAGAGACCCTTGGTTTTGGCCCGAAACTTTGCCTATTCCTTCGCTCCATAGATGCTGCCTCACCCGCTGAGTTTCTCCAGCATTTTTGTCTACCTACGATTTTTCAGCATCTGCAGTTCCTTCTTAAACAAAGTCTGTCCAACTTTTCTGTGTAGCCAATACCCTCGAATCCAGGCATCATTCTCTGGTTGATCCCACATTCCAAAGACAACAGGTTTGTAAACCGCCTCTGAACCCTCGCCAAAGTCTCCACATCCTTCCTGTAATGGGGTGACCAGAACTTCACGCAATACTCCAAATGCAGCCAAACCAAAGTACTATAAAGCTCCTATAAGTCTATATACGAGTGTTGTTCAAGAGATGGGATCATCAAAGAACTCACAGCAACTGATTCAGCAAACTGGGATGGAAAATCACACAATGTACAGGTTAGATGTGACATTTTGGCATTATTTTGTAATCAGACCATCATATGGCAGTATTCTTTCACAGACAAGAAATATCGTATCATATTGCATCTGGGGGAATGCTTATATTCTTTTAACTTTTCTTCTGCGAATAAAACAACACAGTGTTGATAAAGCCAATGCAAGAGAAACTTTGCATTTCAGGAGCTTGAAAGAGTGCAGCAACAGATGCCGGAACAGCTTCTCCCTTTCTGTTGTTAGGTTTCTGAACATCCTTCCATAAGCTGGGGTACTGTCTGATTCACCTCTACCCCATTGCAGACATTGGACTTTGTCTAGGGAACTGTGTGCTACAATGCTGAGAACAACATTCTGCATTCTTGACTACTGGAGTACACATTCAAATCATTTTTTGTATCTAATTTGACAGAAATGTCTAATCAATTAATTAGATATTGTTTCAGTAAAAATGAAAAATAGCTAAGTTGTGACAGAGAACTTGCATGTAGTTAAGTATTGACTTTATTACTACACTTCGATTGAAGCTACAATCTTAAATACAATACAAATCAACTATTGCCAATATTATTTTGATATGTCAATATTTGTTTTTCTCTAGAGATGCAACCTGACACACTGAGTTACTCCAGCATTTAGTATCTATCTTCAGCATTATTTTGCAAATGCTGGGGAGTATGTTAATACCATTTACCTGTGCTGGAAAGTATTATTCCAACATATTGGGTAAGGATTTATATTGCAACTAACCAAACTCTTCATTTGTAAAAGTATGATGCCATCATATTAAGCCCACAAAGGGATTCCCCCTCCTCCCCCTCTTCCCCCCTCCTCCCCCCTCCTCCCCCTCCCCCCTCCTCCCCCCCCCTCCCCCCTCCCACCTCCTCCCCCTCCCCCTCCCCCCTCTTCTCCCTCTCCCCCCTCTCCCCCTTCCCCCCCTCCTCCCTCCCCCCTCCCCCCTCTCCCCCTTACCCCCCTCCCCTCCCCCTCCCCTCCCCCTCCCCCTCCCCCTCCCCCTCCCCCTCCCCCTCCCCCTCCCCCCCCTCCCCCTCCCCCTCCCCCTCTCCCTCCCTCTCTCCCTCCCCCTCTCCCTCTCCCCTCCTCCCCCCCACCCCCATTGCTTTTTTAGAAATAAACTAAGTGGGTTAAGTAGCAGGATTTATTGAAAGCATCTGTGCTCCTACCGTTGGTCCTAAGCTGGATTGATTCAGATAATGGGGTCAAATTCACTCATGCAGGAAACCAGGCAATACAAATGATGTTCGTTTGTGTTAATTTTCTCGCACACCGGAGGCTTGTGTGCACATCTCACACAATTAGGGTGGCACATTGTCGCAGCGGTAGAGTTGCTGCCTTAAGGCGCCAAGGACCCGGGTTCAATCCTCACCATGGGTGCTGGATGTACAGAGATTGGACATCCCCGTGACCTGCGTGAGTTTTTTCTGGTTGATCCTACATTCCAAAGACAACAGGTTTGCAGGTTGTTTGGTTTCGGTAAAAATTGTAAATTGCCCCTAGTGTGTAGGAAGATGTTAGTATGCGGGGTGATCGCTGGTCGGCGCGGACTCGGTGGGCCGAAGGAACTGTTTCTACGCTGTATCTCTAAACTAAACTAAACTAAATAAACTAAAGCAATTATTGGTGCATCCAAAGCATTAGCTCAAAACAACTGGCAGTAATTTTAGGAGTCCCTTGCATCAACTGAAATTAATGAGTGCTGACTAAAGTGAAACTCACAGGGGAAGTGATCAATACCAACAGCCGCTGCTGGAAGTCATTGGGGAATATTCTTCAGGAAAATGGCAAACACTCTTCGCCATGGGGCGGCACGGTGTACATAGTGTTAGTGTGCGGGGACCACTGGTCGGTGTGGACTCGGTGAACCGAAGGGCCTGTTTCCACGCTGTATCCCTAAACTAAACCAAACTAAACATTGTAGCTGTCCACAGAAAGGTGAATACTTCACGCTGCCTTGGCAAGGCCACCAGCACAATCAAGGACAAATCTTACCCCGGACTCTCCCTCTTCTCCCCTCTCCCATCAGGCAACACGTACAGAAGTGTGAAAACGCACGCCTCCAGATTCAGGGGCAGTTTCTTCCCAGCTGTTATCAGGCAACCAAACCATCCTATCATTAACTAGAGAGCGGTCCTAACCTACCATGTACCTCATTGAAGACCCTCGGACAATCTTTAATCAGACTTTAATGGACTTTATCTTGCACGATACGTTATCCCCTTTATCCTCTTTCTGTACACAGTGGATGACTCGATTTTAATCAGGTATAGTCTTTCCGCTGACTGGATAGCGTGCAACAAAAAAGCTTTTCACTGTCCCTCAGTACATGTGACAATAATAAAACAAACCAAAAAACTTGCCCATGTGTCCAGGACATCCTCTAGTCAGAAATAAAGAGGCAATGGGAAGAGGTTGTCAGGCAGGGATACATCTACCACATGATATCCGTGGGGTATAGTGCCAGTTGAAGACCTTTAGCTATTCAAGATCAGTGATTGTCCAAGTCATACAGCATGGAAACAGACCATTCAGCCCAACACATCCAAGATATCCATCCAAGCTAGTCCCATTTGCCATGTTTGACCCATATCACTCCAAATCATTCCTATCCATGCACCAGTCCATGTGCCGATTAAATGCTGTTATAATATCTCCCTCAACTACCTCCTCTAGCAGGTCGTTCCTTACACCCATCATTGCTCTCATCCCAAGTGTTTGCATAACTGACCACATACATACAGCTACTCCAATGATCAGCTGTGTAGTGTACATCGCACATACATGTAGATCAATCATGTTAGCTGATCTGATCGTGTGTGTTTAGTGATGTACACCCGATCCGTAACCCAGTCCGGATTTTCTATATATCATTTGGCTGGCATATCGTACCAAACCTGCAACTGCTGACAATGTGTTTCAGCAAGTTGATATAAGCTTCAACAGGGTCACCTGATTTCTGGCGCTCCATGATAAGATTGGAATACTTCGCTGGCAGAGTTGATGCCGAATGGCATGCGTAAAAATTGGGACCATCCAAAAGGTGTGCTGAAAGTGATCAACATAGATGAATTGTAGTCTAAGGGAATTTGACAGAATGAGCTCTTGGCATCCAGAACCGAGAACACGGTTGCCTTGCCCATGTGTGCAGCCACTTCTTCCACAGTAGGCACATTTTGTGCCCATCTTCGGTATAAACTAGCATCTGCAGTTACTTCCTACACACAAACTCTGATACCTGATCAGTTCATCTTGTTGCTCTTTATGGGTCAATCTACGTACATTTGTGACCAAATTTTTTTTTAAAGTTCTCATTTAAACAAGAATTTAATTGGGAGTTGAAAATGTTGGTATGCAGTCGGACTGGATTACGGACCGGGTGTACATCACTAAACACAGACACGATCAGATCAGCTAACGTGATTGATCTACAATACACATCCCAATGTGCTCACTGACATACATGCCCCTCTCTTGCATGAGACCACAGTGAGCAAACGCAGACTGGTTGACAGAACACTCTTTCATGCTCACAGTTTACCTTGTCTCAAACAGTCAGCAACCGCAAGGCACGTGAGTGTTCGAAAATGGTGGGAGGTGACTTTATTCCCAGTTGCAATTGTTCTTCTCACAGCCCACTTCAGACTCATTACTTTAGAGATACAGCGTGGAAACAAGCCGTTCGCCCCACCGAATCCACGCCGAACAGCGATCACCCCTATACACTAGCACTATCCAACACACCAGGGACAATTTACAATTCTTTTTCCAATTAACCTACAAACTTGTTTGTCTTTGGAGTGTGGGAGGAAAACCGGAGCACCCGGAGAAAACCCATGGGGTCACATGGAGAAATTATAAAGGTAGCAACTGTACCAATGTGCCGTCCTGGTGCAGTGGTAAAGTTGCTGCCTTACAGTGGTATAGTTGCTGCCTTACAGTGGTATGGTTGCTGCCTTACAGTGGTATAGTTGCTGCCTTACTGTGGTATGGTTGATGCCTTACTATGGTATAGTTGCTGCCTTACTGTGGTATAGTTGATGCGTTACTGTGGTATAGTTGATGCCTTACTGTGGTATAGTTGATGCCTTAGGCTTCTTCAAATATCTGTTCATAGACATATGGTTTAGGCACTGACAGTAAACAGTGATTCGAGCATTCCTTTCCTTTCACTGTGAGGAGATGAGTTCAAATGGGTGCTGTTGCTCTCACACATACACTTTCTCAATGACTACAGACAAATAATCAACAACAACTGTTTTGTACGCAAGAAACTAGGCTGTATTGTTCACGTCCTCAACACATACCAGCATTTACAATCCCCCAAATCAATTACTTGTTTAAATGAGGACTTTGTTTAAAAATGTTGGTCGCAAATGTACGTAGATGGACCCATAAAGAGCAAGAAGATGAACTGGTCAGGTACAGACTTTGTGTATAGGAAGTAACTGCAGATGCTAGTTTATACCAAAGGTAGGCACAAAGTGCTGTAGTAACTCAGTGGGTCAGGCAGCATCTCTGGAGAGAAGGAACAGGTGAAGTTTCGGGTCAGAATGTTTCGTGTCTGAAAAAGGCTTCTGACCTGAAACGTCACCTGATCCCTTTTTCCAGAGATGCTGCCTGACCCGTTGAGTTGCTCCAGCACTTTGTGTCTATCCTAGGTAACATATTTCATTTACGCAAGTAATGAAAATTCCCTGGCCCATTGCCTGCCCACACTGTGTTTTTGTTTAGTGTGAGATACAGCATGGAATCTCAAACTAAACGTAAATTTTGGCAAAGATATGAGAGAAACAAAGGAATTCTCACTCTCGCCTGAGCAGAAGGAGAAAAGGAGTCCTGTATTAATTCCACTCTTGGACTGCCAACCACACTGGAATGATCACCCATGCAAGTTGTAATGTAGATTTAAAACCACAATCTCAAGAGGCAGCAGATCTACCATGGAGCAAAGCATATGGGATCGGCATTTAATAGTAAGATTAAACGAGAACTTACCAGTTTGAAGTTTGATCTTTATTTTATGAGGAGTTACGTTGGTGATTACGTGAAGAACCCCGTCAGGGCGCATGCGCATTAATCTTCAAAGCAGCGGTATGAAATCACAGACAACACCATAATTGAAGTAACATATTAAGATGATCAACATGAGAACTACCATTATGACCTTTTTTCTATGAGAGAGGGTTGGGCGTGGCGGGCACGTAATCACCAACGTAACTCCTCATAAAATAAAGATCAAACTTCAAACTGGTAAGTTCTCGTTTAATCTTACTATTTTACTTCGGAGTCACGTGAGGGACTGCGTGAAGATTTTAAAGCTCTGTGATTTTTATGCCGCAGATCAAAATCCCGGCTTCTCACTGCATCGATTGACTCTGAGTATCATCAATAATGCTGTAAACATGACATTGCATATCATGCAAAAACAAAACAGTTTTATTTTTGGTCATAAAACAACCAATAAACCCTCTTAATGTAGGGCAACAAACGAAACAGAATGAAACAGTATTGAAAACAGACTTTAAACAATAGCAAAAGCACTCAATATTGAGTTGGCAAACAGCCCTCCATCGGCAATCGTCCGATGGTAGTATTGCTGAAACACAAGTCCATTTTTCCAACCTGCGGCTTTTAATATATGGTCGATGGGAACGTCCATCGCCCTGGCCGCGGATGTTGCTACTGCGCTAGTGGAATGAGATATAAACACATAAATGTTAATTCCTGCCTGAACCAACTCTTGCTTTAACCACCTTGAGATAGTCTGAACTGCCACTCTTTTATGTTGGCTTCTTGTAACTGACAAATAATCCTGTTTCTTCTTGTCTTAAAGCCCTTGTGGCTTCAATGTAATGTAGCAAATGTGTCCTTACACATATACATTGAGCTGTAGGATATGCTGAGAACACAATCTTAAATCCTGTCACACCTGGCCTGCATTGTTTGAGCAGGTCAGAAATATAAAACAGAACATCGTCTGTATTCACTTCCATTCTCTCGAACTGAAGTTTTTGGAAAGTCTGCACTCTCTGTACTGACACCAATGCCATTAGCATAGCCAATTTCATGGTTAATTTTAACAAAGTTATAGACGTGACATGGACCCAATGACGAAGTATGTTACGAACAACACTTACCTCGCAGATTACCATATACCTAGGTTTAGGCGGTTTGGAATTAAAGATTCCTTTCATCAACCTAGATATGAGAGGGTGAGAACCTATACTTTGTGTCCGTGTACCTATTACAAGATATGCCGACCAAGCATTTCTAGCTGTATTGATAGCAGTATAGCTAAGACCCTCATCATATAAAGTGTAGATAAACTCTAACACATTTTCAATAACTACAGTATCATATTGAATATTCTTTTGAACAGCATATTGTTTTCATTTGTTACATAAGTCATATACTGCTTTTGAGTACTCTTTCTCCAGGCTGCAGTGAGTATATCCACCGTGGCCTAGAAAGTCCTCGACCAATGTAAGGCATTCTTAAAAACCTGCAAATTAACAGATCAATACGATCACATAACGGATGAACTTAACGCGTTACTGGATGGTCCAGCAAATTCCTACTGTTTGGAATCAGCAAAAGGAGGTTGGATCGCTATCTGTAACATCAGAGGGAACCATGGTTGAATCGGCCAATTTGGTATCCCCAAAACCCCTGAAGCGGCATCCTGCTTGATTTTCTCCAACACCGAGCTATGAGGCAGAATGGTGGGAAAATGTACACAAACATATCATCCCAATTTAGTGAAAAAGCATCAATTGCCACTGCCCCTGGATCTGGTGCCCATGAAACATATTTTGGCCTTCCATATAGAAGTACTATGTTCTTGAACACATCCTGGTTCAACATCCACTCTGTATTATCACGGAATTTCCATGAGCTGCCATCTGGTACTACATTAAGTTTCCCTGGCAGATAGCTCCAATCCAAATATCCATACTCCAAGTCCAATTTTATTTGCCAACCTGTCATATGATAACGATTTGATTCCACCCATGTGATTCATATAAGCAACTGCTGTAGTGTTGTCTATTTTGCACTGCACATGCAACCTAGTTTAGTTAGTGCCATAAGCCTTGAGTCCATAAAATACTCTTGGTTAATTCGCCATGTTTGCAGAAGCAATGTCCATCTGTCTCCACAGCTGGATCTTTTATCAGTAGCACCCTACCCAAGTGCTCTGACATAGGTCTGCAAAATCATGGAAGCTTGGTCCAATAACACTTTGGAACTACTAGTGGACACATGCTGAATCCCCCATTGTACATCAGCAACAGCCTCTATTGATAGAAGCATAGGTCTGTTATAATGACCCTAATGTATCCTCAGTGCTTGTTCCTTTGACCTTTGTAATTGTAGATAATAAAGTGGCCATATTGAACTGCTGGAAATGCTGCCAGCAATTACCACAGCAGACTGGGCAAGGTCACAATCATGTTGATTAAGTCTATTGTGAACCCAACTAGTCAATTTGTGTCACAGATATAAATTTAGATTTCTCTGGATAGCTTATGTTAAAAAGTGTTTTTTACCAACTGCCACTGATGCTTCAGTTGTTTCCTTTGATTGTCCTACAATCAAGATATTATCTAGTTAAGCCATGAGCACATGCCCTTGACTTCTCATCATGCCTAGAATAGGTTTTAACAACTTTGTAATCACTCTAGGAGCTGAAGACAAACCATTAGACAGTGCATTGTATTGGCATAATTGCCCCATCCAGCTGAATTTTAAATCTTCTATCCTGCAAATGAACAGACACTGAATCCGCATCTTTAAGATCTCCTTCACAAACGTTTCCATCTTAAAATGTCTATACCGTACAAAAGGGTTAAGCCTATTCAGGTCCAGTATAATTCTGCATCCCCCCATCCTTTTTTGGTCTGGGAAAGATATTGGACACAAACTGATGGGTTTGGTAAACTGCCTTAGCAATTACACCTTTATTACATAAGCTTGCAAGTTCTACCTGTACTTCCAATTGTTCAGTGATACTGAAGTCAAACTCCTTTTTGGAACATGTTGCATGGGTAAATCAGAATTTGCATTAAGCTTTGTTCAATATCCTTCTATAACGTTCAGTATAACCATATCTGAGGTATCACATTAGATCTGTGTACGTGCGAACCAAACCCACTTACCTCCTTACCACCTGGCATTCTTCCCCGGCCACGAGCTGGATATCTCACCTTCCCTGGCGGTGCTACAGCCAAACGCCAACTGCGCTGCATCGTAGCTGGATTCGTCCCTTGCCCGGACCAGTCTCCTTGCTTATAGGGATACTTCTCCTCCAGCTCCTTCACCTGCTGTGCAAAATCCTCGCCAAACAGCTGTGCCGGTTGCACTGTGCCAGGCTGGCGGAGTGAAGCATTTTAGAATTGATGGTTAGTGTAATCGCAGTCTTGCAAAGGCAGTTGATCTCAACGTGGGCACTCCACAATAGCGCCTTTTGTTGTAATTTGTCATGGCCTCTCCATCCACCATCTGGCAAAGCTCATTATACCAGATGCCAGCAACTTTAAAAAATATGCTGGAGCTTGACATGCTCCTGGGCTCTCATTAGTATGCCCATCTTGCCCCAATTCTTCCTGTTCCCAACAGTAACTTTTAACAGTCTACAGTTGATTGGGCTTCATGCCTCCTTACTGTCTCATCCATTGTCAGCTCCTGTAGCTGATGTGAGACTTGGTAATTTATGCTGGTGGCAATTTCCTCACCCAGAGGCTCACCAGCGTCCGACGACATGGCAAACCGTGCTGCACACGGTGTCAGCTCTGGCAGCTGCCTGCCCTCCCTTTCGAAGTCGTCGTCGGACTCAGGGTCAGAGCGTATCTACCCTTCTGCACTCACCTCTTGCAAGCAGGCCTCTACTAGGCACTGCCAGCGGAGCCTTCCCTAAGGCTTCCCGCCTGCACAACTCCTCCTGGAGTGTGGCTTTATGAAGCAGGCCTCTCCTAGGCACTGCCAGCAGTGCCGTCCCCATGGCCTCCCGCCTGCACAACTCCCCTGGAGTATGGCTTTATGAAGCAGAACCTCTCCTAGGCACTGCCAGCGGAGCCTTCTCTATGGCCTCCCGCCTGCACTACTCCTCCTGGAGCGTCTCTGTGGAGCAGCCCCTGTATGAGCTGCTCCTTTTGAATAACCGCTGGGGAACGGTATCCTGTCCCCGACGGGACTCTCGTGGCCCAACTCTGCGGAGTCTATAGCCCTTACAGACTTGGGTTATGCCGACCGCAGAGTTGCACGATGTGACGTGGGAGTGCGGTGAACCTTTGATGGGTTCCTGCGGATGCAGCAAAAGAAACATAATTTTCAACCCCTCTGGCTGGATGCTCCGCACATTTCACTGAGGATGTGATTGAAGGGTTGTAAGGAAATATATGCAGGATTCAAGGATCCGGATCAATGAATGGAGAAAGCACATGCTGAGGAGCACAAATTACTATTTATTAAAGCAAGTGATAAATAATGCATGTTATCTTTGAAAGGCCACAACCAGCTGCATGGCAAGGTTTCATTGGCCTTGAATATCAGGAAATTGCACATCCACAGCCTATAATTTGGTGCCATTTATCTTTGTAAGTGGGTAATTAAGAGCTGGGGATGTGCCATTTCCTGGTCTATGCGGCCAATGCTCCCAAGAGCGATGAAGTAGAATATCTCTCCTTATCCTCTCTGACTTTAACGAGCTTAAAGGCATATCTTTTTTTAACATACTTTTTTCCCCCTTTGATCACCAGAATTTACAGAATTATGTTCACTGAAGTTTGTGATTATTTACTGCAACACATTGATTGCTCAGATCTTCACTTACTTCAGTTTACTTCAGTTGATTGTCACGTGTACCGAGGTAGAGTGAAAAGCTTTTGTTGCGTGCTAACCAGTTAGTGGAAAGATTATACATGATTACAATCGAGCCGTCCACAGTGTACAAGTACATGATAAAGGGAATAACATTCATTGCAAGATAAAGACCCATAAAGTCCGATTAAGGATGGTCCGTGGATCTCCAATGAGGTAGATAGTAGGTCAGACCATTCTCTAGGTGGGGATGGCTTGATAACGGCTACGAAAAACAGTCCCTGAATCTGGAGCTGTGCATTTTCACACGTCTGTACCTCTTGCCCGATGGGAGAGAGGCATTAACATGATGAACATCGTTAACTAAAACTAAATGGAACAAATACTTCCATAAAGCTATACAAATAGCTGATTTTTTGGGAAAAATACCCAAATTGCAGTCAGAATGCTTGACCATATATTAACAAAAAAAATTTCAATCCATATTTGGGTCCTATACTGTAGGTGCTGCATAATATGGCACTGATGTCCAGTTGAACATGGCTACCTTCAATAAAAGCTGTAGACATGTTCAAGAAGGTGGCTCATCACGACATTCTCAAGGGACATTTCAGGATAGACA
>CM075986.1:31061880-31073423 GCA_038087875.1 Malacoraja senta | reverse complement strand
AGAGGTAGACCACTGCCCGGGGCCTTCACAGGCACACCTGCAAAACATCAAAGGGATCTACAGGAGTCCTACAGTGGGGGTCCCGCTACGCAGGGATTTCCCCCCTCTACATTTCCCCCTGCTACTTTTGCGGGCTGGAAGAGTCTGTGTCCCACGCGTGCATGGAGTGTGTGAGGTTCCAGCCCCCGTTCCAATATCTAAAGGGGCTGCTCCTCGCCTTCTGGCTCCACTTCACACCCACCATCCTCATCTTTGGACATCCTGTGCGTAGAGGGAGAGGGTAGGGACAAAGGTGTCCTGTTTGGGTTGCTCCTAGGCCTGGCCAAGCTGGCCATCCGCGAGTCACGGCACCAGGCGGATGAGGGCTCTGCCCAAGCCGGGTGCCTGTCCCCTTTCTGGGGTTACATCCATGCCTGGGTGGTATTAGAGAGGGACTACGCGCTGTCCATGGGCGCCCTGGGGGATTTCCTCAGTGGGCAAATAGTTATTTAATATTTCGAATTTAAAAATATTTGTTTTACTTTGTATCATGGTAGTGGGCTTGTTTGTATTGTACATATCATTTTTATAAATAGTTGATTAAAATTATTTTTGGAAATAAAAGGGATCTGTAGGAGAGATGCCAGAAGACTGAAGGGAGGCAAATGAGAACCAGAGGACATAGGTTTAAGGTGAGGGGGGGGAAAGATTTAATAGGAACCTGAGGGGTAACTTTGTTTACACAAAGGGTGGTGGGTATATGAAATGAACTGCCGGAGGAGGTAGTTGAGGCAGGTACTGTCATAGTATTTAACAGGCATTTGGACAGGTACATGGATAGGAAAGGTTTAGAGGGATATGGGCCAAGTGCAAGCAGGTGAGACTAGTGTAGATGGGGCATGTTGGTTGGCGTGGGCAAGTTGGGCTGAAGGTCTGTTTTCACACTGTAGGTCTCTACGACTCTATAACTCTAAAAAAAGTTTCTATAAAAAAAGGCAATGTGCAAACTTAGGTAATAATACTGCACAATTGGCTCTAAAACACACTTGCCCGTGAATGAGCCCATCCTGGGGAAGGTTTCATGGGGTCTGGCAGACAACACCTGCAGCTCTGTCACTCCACTCTGTACTGCATTATGTTTTCCCACGCCATGGTGGTTTAGCTCGCTTCCCCGGAAGCCATCAATGAAGAGTTAACTAATTGAGAAGTTCCGCAGTCAGCTGGACAAACAGGACTTCACGCTGCATCTGCTGCAAGTTGTGCTTTAGGAATCGATGAGAGTTCAAGTCACTCGGGCTAAAGCCCAAGCTGTCAGGGCTGGGAGAATAGCTTACATCTCAGTTCATGCAACAGAGGTTTTAAATCCCAGACACTGCATGAAACACAAGTCTAAATAGCTCCATGGGTGCCCAGCAAATACCAGTGTGTGTGAATGAAAAAAGAAATGTGATGTGGCACTGGGGTCAAAGATACCAAAGAATGAATGAGTTTAAAAACTCAATCACTCTCAACCAGGTCCAAATGAAAGAAACTGATAGAATCTATTTGTTTTAAAAACACAACAAAAAATTTAACGCTGTTCCCGTCAACAAATATTGTTCCTTTTTTTGTCCCTTAGTCTGCTCAGGCTAAACTATGAATCAAGACACAAAGTGCTGGAGTACCTTGCGTCTGAAGATGAGTTCCAACCCGAAACATCACCTATCCGTGTCCCCCAGAGATGCAGCCTGACCCACTGAGTTACTCCAGCACTTTGTGTCTTTTCGACAGGGTCACCAATGTAGCGAGGCCAGACAGGTTGAGCAAAGTGATTTTTATTTTTAATAAAAACAAAACAAAACTCGTGAAGGACCCTAAACGTTGCCTATTTCCTTCGCTCCATAGATGCTGCCTCACCCACTGAGTTTCTCCAGCATTTTTGTCTACCTCCAAAACTCGTGAAGTTCGCGTGTCTGACTGAACTAACAATAATAGCTCCGGTTACTAGGAGGAGCGCTGACTGACTAACTCGCCCTAGAAAAACCAGCGAACAAACCCCCGCGGTCACGTGACGGAACCGACCAATGATGAGGGTTCTGACCTCCCCACCCCACCACTAGGTGCCGCTACACAATAGTGCCTTGTGCCTACATGATTCAATGGTCAATGATGCTTTTTTGTTGTCACATGTGCAAGCACACAGTGAAATTATTTTCTTAGATATTGTCCAGTACAGTTTCCCCATAAGTAAGCACATCCTTGATTAGTGCAGGACTCTGGTCTGAAGCAAGAGAAAAATATAAGAAGATCGAAGACTCAAAATCACATAATTTAAGGAGACCCAGACCACCCTATGCTCCTTTGGCAAGTTCATTACACTCAGTAGAGAGGGACCTAGTGAAGATGGACTCCAACTGAACAGCATGGTCCTAAAGACATTGACCTGATAGTTGACTACACAGGAAAACTTAGGCTGAGTAAATTAATTTTGAGTCATGAAGAACATAGAGCATTACAGCTCAGGAACAAGCCCTCATACTCAAAGTGTCAATGCTGAACATGATGCCAAGACTAACTCTAATATCTCCCTGCACATAATCCATTCCCTGTATATTTGTGTGCCGATCCAAAAGTCCCTTAAATGACAACATTGCATCTGCTCCACCACCACCCCTGCTGCACGTTCCAGGCACCTACCGCCCTCTTTGTAAAAAAAATTAACTTTGCCAGACTCAATACCCTTTTCATACAGTATATCAGTAATCATCAAATCCCTATGGAAAGACCAGAATAAAAGATTGTTGATTTGAACGAGAGTTATTTGCAACCATTTAAAAAGTCTTGCCCTCATCTAAAACATTGATCCATCACTTCCAAATGCACCATGAGTTACCAAGGTGTCCGATAAAAAACAAGTACATTAATCTGCTGTAAGCAAGGCAGCGTGCAAAACTGGACACGACTGGAAAGAAGATAACGTTTTAGTTGCCAAATTATCACATCATTCTGAGGAGGACTGGTCAATAGATATGAATCTCAGTTTTGGTAATCAAAACAGTGGAAGAATGAGTAGTGATGTGATCAGGGAGCAGCCTGCTTGATGCTCCTGTAACGTAGGGGCAGTCAGTAGGTGGATTCAGATGGAGATTCAGGTGGTGGGGTCTAATGTGATGATGTGAGGATGTGAGCTTTGCAAAGGTACAGTCCTGCGTCTTTCTTTTCTGCTGCCCTCATGTTCTTGTAGTTTTAGTTTTAATTTTAGAGATACAGTGTGGAAACAGGCCCGTCAGCCCACCAAATCCGTGCCGGATTACAGCTTCACTCAACAGCGATGCCCGCACACTAACACTGTCCTGCACACCAGGGGCAATTTACAATTACACCAAGCCAATTAACCTACAAACCTGTACGTCTTTGGAGTGTGGGAGGAAACCGGAGCACCCGGAGAAAACCCACGCAGGTCATGATGTGAACATACAAACTCGGTACAGACAGTACCTGTAGTCAGGATCGACCCCGGGTCTCTGGTGCTTTAGGGCAGCAACCCTACCGCTGCGCCACCATGTCGCTGTGTATCCAGTGCTGGGATAACCATGAAGGAGCAAAGCCATAGACAGTTTGCATTGGAAAGAAGTAAGAAAAACTCCTATGTTGCCTGCTCCCTGCTAAATTAACAATGAATAAAGAATGTCAGCTTTTTCATGGACACTTCTCTATAATTACGCTGCAACTAGAAATGGAATAGACCAATACCCATTTCCATTCCTGTAGCTACTACACTGCTACTATTATTTTAACCTATTAAAAAGTAATTACATTAATCTGCTCCTTTGGTTTTGATCACCAAATGATATGTCATTCGGTGATCTGTGCCATGACGTTGCGCATTGGCTGATATGAGGCTTTATCAGGCTAGCCTTTATCAGGCTAGCAGTCCAAGTAGATCTTGGCTCATGGATGGTGAGGGAAGGGACTTGAGGTGCATTAGGATATGGTCAACTATATTAATGTTCATCATTTGGCGGAAGATGAGAGATCAGCATGGAGTATTTGGGAGTTAATGAGTCTGGGGTTAACACGGAGTTGACAAAGGGTCTTAGCTCAGCGGAAGAGCCCAGCATCAGAGACCTGGGTTCGATCCTGACCACAGGTGTTATCTGTACGCAGTTTGTACTTTCTTCCTGTGACCGTGTGAGTTTTTCCCGGGAGCTTCGGTTTCCTCCCACACTCCAAGGATGTACAGGTTTGTAGATTAATTGGCTTTGGTAAAATTGTAAAATTGTCCCTAGTGTGCAGGAGAGTGCTAGTGTACGGGGTGATTGCTGGTCGGCACAGACTTGGTGGGCCAAAGGGCCTGGTTCCACGCTGTATCTCTAAACTAAACTAAACTAAAGTAAAAGAGTTGAGGCAGAGGCAAAGTCAGTAATATTGTAAAAATAGATATACGCGATTGAGTTGATGGATCAAGCCTATAGATCATCTCAGTATCAAATACACACCACCAAGATTCCACTTTAGAAACTCACAGGGAACGTATCAGGAACTGCATGGTTCCACTCCCAACTGTACCGTCAAGCCACAAATTGATTTGACATGAAAACTGTGAAGGTCTTGAATAAGCTCTGTATAATTTCTGAAATATGGTAGATGTTTCTTTGATGGATGTTTTCAATCCCTCCACATGTGAAAGTGCAGCCAAAGGTCAATTTTCTTCCTCTTCGATCACATCTCAAAGCTGAGAGGAGCCTGCGTTGTGTATTGACCCCGCCGGATGGGTCTGTCCATGGCGTTCAGGCAAGGATAGATGTGAGGTCAGTAGACATGCTGTCCAATGTCAAACGTCATTCTGGGATTCTGCGACACAGATGAAAATTGGCCATGGCCAAGTACAGGTGGATGGTGCCCAGGCCACCAGGGAGATAGGACCCAGATCAGCAAGGTATCGAGACAAAACAAGAAGCCCAAGCGGGTTCAAGACAAGTCTCAAAGCTGCAACACATTGAACTAATCACACACAGCAGGAATTCTGGTATGTAAGCAAAGGATAGACTAGCTGTGACCTTTCGATTCATTAATTCAATGCCCTCTGCACTTGACATTACGTGTTCCACTGTGCAATTAAAATCCCATCTCCGTCAGATAATTTCAGAGGCTTCCATCTCCTGTTGATATTGTTCTAATCCATGCGTCCCTGGGTTTTTGACATTTTCCGACATGCTAGATCATAAAAGGGGGTCTGCGAGTTTAGCTGTGAATGTGTTCTGTTGAGTGAAGCTGTAATCCGGCACAGACAGCGGTTGCACCAGATTAATGGCACATTTACACATTAATCTTCAGGAGTCGCCTCTAATGGGAATCGTTCCTGTTTGTGCTTCGGCGAAATTGATAATCAATTAAAGATTTGTGATAAATTCAGCAGAGGTGTGGAGCAGAGCGAGCCAACTCTCTGGAGTACTCTTCCAATGATTACACGTCATTGTTTGTGGTGCAAAAGGCAAACGTTCATCAATTAATAGCATTAAATACATTTTATTGCTCTGGCATTGTTAAATCAGACAATATCCCCAAAGTACTTTGTAGGAGTTTAGTCAGAAAAAAAACATGATCCTGTACCAAAGAGAAAATATTGCAATAGTTGGCTGCTTAAAGAGGCGCTTTTATCGAGGGTCTTAATGGAGAGGAGAGGGGATGGCCACAGACATGCCTGTCAATTATGTCAATAATCTACTGCATCCAATGTTCCCGAAGTAGCCTCCTGTACATCGGACAGACCAAGCGTAGACTCAACGACTGTTTGGCTGAACACTTGCGCTCAGTTTGCCAAGGCTTGCTGGATCTCCCAGTTGCTAACCATTTTAACTCCCCTTCCCATTCCCATACTGACCTGTTCCCGATTACATTTTATCCCTGTTTGCTTTGTTGTTGTTATCGTCTCCTGGCTGACAATGATCTGTTCTACATTTTCCTTTATCTCCATTCCCTTTGTACTATTTTCACACCCTTCCCTTCCTTATCTATGTATCTCCCTCTCCCCTGACATCAGTCTGAAGAAGGATCTCGACCCGAAACGTCACCCATTCCTCCTCTTCAGTGATGCTGCCTGTCCTGCTGAGTTACTCCAGCTTTGTGTGTCTATCTTCGTGTAGAACAGCCCAATGAGTCCATGTGCAAGAGGTACCATTTTCGCACCATTCTACAGTCCCAGCTGCAGCTCGCCACAAAAGTCCGTTGCATCCATGGCCTCCATTCTGGTTGTCGAGCGATCCTCTTACGCTGCACCCGGAGAGTACTGGGCAGAAGTAACTTTTTCATTGAAACAAATCCCAATTAATAAAGCCCATTGAAAATAGTGGGCTTTAAACCATAAGTACGGTGACCAGGTGGTGCAGTTGGCATGTCGCTGACAATACAATCTGGGCATTAATCCCCCATGACTTCCTTGCTAACGAAAGCGCACATGTTCTATCCATTTGCTCCTGCAGAACTCTTAAGGGGAATCAAAAGCACTTACCTGATGGCAAAGGAACCTCTTAACGCGCCGTGTGAAATGAATTGTTTATCCTTGGCAGCATTTCAGTTGATTAAAGGATCTTATACAATACACAGGCCAGTTTTAATCATTAGTGGTAAGAAGATTCCAGCAGTAAGGTGCTCTGTTCCTGTTTTATTTTTACTTTGAAACACAAAAGAATGACACAACCGTTGATAAATGTTTCTCGACGTTTGTGCACGATATCCAGTGTTGTCATCTGGAGGCATATAGGTAACACATGTGGGCCAGATGTAAGGCCAGAAAGAAATTCTTCATGAAGAATGTTTACTTGGCAAGAGGGTAGAGAGAATACCTTTACTCTGACAGAAATACAATACAAAAAAATAATGTAGCCACAAGGAACTGCAAGTGCTTGTTCACAAAAAAAAAGACGCACAGTTAACTCAGCAGGTCATGCAGCATCTCTGGAGACCATAGATAGGTATTTTAAAAATATTGCATTGATGTCAAGTATTTACAGGGTTAGATACTTCTAAACAATCAGGGTGGCACAGCTGGTAGAGTTGCCAGAGATTGAGGTCGATCTTGACCTCGAGTGCAGTCTGTGTGGAGTTACATGTTCTCCGTGACCACATAGATTTTCTTTGGGATTATCTCTCACATCCCAAAGACGCATGGGTTGGTAGGATAAATTGACCTCTGTAAATTTGCCCCCAGTTTGTAGGGAGTGGGTGAGAAAGTGGGATAACATTGGAAACAAGGAACTGCAGCTGCTGGTTTACAAATGAAGGGTCTACATTGCACTGCTCCGCTGTGAAGTCTCTTCAGGGTAGGCCTACTTTGAAGAAGTTCTCGATTGAGGAAGGGTCCCCATCCAAAATGTTGCTTATCCATGTTCCCCACTGAAGTCAAGCATTTCAGCTCTCTGTATCTTCTTCTGGGAAAACATAAAACTAGTGTTAACGGATGATCAATGGTCAGTGTTGGCTCGGTGGACCGAAGGGCCTGTTCCCATGCTGTATCTCTTAAACTAAAATTAAAATCAGAAAGATTGAGCTTAAAAAAATAATTAAAGTGAAACTTAACTTTTTAGTTGCTCTCTAAATCTGTGCACAACAGTTCTCACTGAAGTCAGTGTGAACATGGATCCTACACCAGAATGGACTAGCTCTGGATCCGAGGAGCAAGTATCTAGCCTCATGTTTGGCCGTCCCAGAATATGAGAAGCACAGGACTCCAAACACTCAAAACTACCTCGCAGTTTGCAAATGCACCATAGAATGCATTTTATCGGGATGCATCGCAGCATGGTTTGGGAACAGCTCCATCCAAGTCCGCAAGAAATTGCTAAGAATTGTGGATGCAGCCCAGACCATTACACAAACCAACCTCCCTTTCATTGACCCCATCTGCACTTCACGCTGCCTCGGCAAGGCCACCAGCATAATCATGTACGAGTCTCAACCAGGCACTCCCTCTTCTCCCCTCAGCCCTCTCCCATCAGGCAATAGGTACGGAGGTGTTAAAACACACACCTCCAGATTCAGGGACAGTTTCTTCCCTGCTGTTATCAGACAACTGAACCATCCTATCACCAACTAGGGAGCGGTCCTGAGCTACCATCTACCTCATTGGAGATCCTCGGACTATCTTTAATCGGACTATGCTGGACCTTATCTTACACTAAATGTTATTCCCTTTATCCTGCACATCCTGTGCACTGTGGACGGCTCGATTGTAATCATCTATGGTCTTTCCGCTGACTGGATAGCACGCAACAAAAGGTTTTCACTGCACCTTGGTACACGTGACAATAAAGTAAAATGAAGTAAACTAAACAATTGATCAATCATCAAATTACAACGTTATCACCCATATGCACGATACACTTAACCCCCTTCCCCCCCACTACCCCCCCACCCCCATCCCCATTCCGCGCGGCGACCAGCTTTCACGAAAGGCCTCCAGAGTCCCCGTGGACACCACCTGTACAGACTCTGTCTGTGGGACAAAGTGACAGCTCAGGCTTCTGAATTCTTATTCTGAAATGGCAGTAGCACCACTCAGCCCAAGTGCTAACAAGATATCCTGAACAGCTGACTTGAGTGCAATCCAGCACGCAATTATACCAACGTTTATTCTTTCCGGGAAACAGCAATTTGCCGCATTGGAATCTAATGCTTGATCAAGTGAGTTTCTGTGGTTCAAGAAATACCAGTGTAAAAAGGAAATTGTCACAAAACAATGTAACCTCTCTATCGCAGCTCACAGTCAGTAAAATAATGCCTGACGTAGGGGATTTTGTGCAGTGCTTACGACCTGCTCAGTCTGCAGATTTTGTTTCTTTAACAGACGACGATTAGACCAGGTGGACTGTTGCGGCAGAATCAGAAATGGAAATGTCTGGTTGCTTCCCGGCACTTAAAAATGACATTAGAAGATTTGATCTAATTAAGGCACATCTCTTCAAAACATTCCCGTCCACGCCAGAACAATTACATGTTTTCACAGTGCAGTTGTCAGTACACAGTGCAAAAGCAAGTCATTGAGACTTAGTAAAAGAGGAATGATCCTGTCCCTTGGTGTTTGTGCCAAGTGCTGTTTCTGAGTGAGGCCTCAGATTGAAAGTTATCATATGTCCGACAGACCCTCAGGGTTCAATTTATCCTAAATTCCTTTGGACATGCTGCTGTGTGTAAGTTTTGTCTCCTCCTCTATGGATGGATGGGCCAAACAGCTGGCAGCTGAAGACCACACAGCGAATCACTTGCCCACTGATTCATCACTGTCACATCAGGGCCTCAGAGGGTGGACCTGTGGGCAGGGAGGGGCAGTGGTTTTAAGACACAGAAGCAAGTGCTACTATTAATACCCTATGGATACAATATCTGCGAATTGCTGGAGTAGATTCAGTTTAGTTTGGTTTAGTTTAGTTTAGTTTAGTTTATTGTCACGTGTACTGAGGTACAGTGAAACGCTTCTGTTGTCGTGCTTTCCAGTCAAAGAAAACGTACTAATACAAACAAGCTGTCCACAGAGCACAGATAAAAGGATAAAGGTTAAAACACTTCATACAAGATATAACATTGAAGCCCGATAAAGTCCGATTACAGACTGTTCAAAGATCTCCAATGTGGTGCCCGGGAGGTCAACACTGCACTCTAGCTGATTGTGTCTTTTGATTGTAAATAATATAATATATAATAATGTGAATATAAATAATTGTAACTTCACAATCACAATATTACTGATGACATGACCACACTGTCGGTTGAAATCTTGACATGTGACTTGACCCAATGAAACAGAAGCCTTCTCGGTGTACAGAGAATGCTATCCATTATACCCTCCTCAGTATGGAGGTCACGAGCAGAGCAAGGGCACACCGTACAGATGAATATTTTACTACCATCAGTATTCAAGAGTCAAGAGTCAAGAGTCAAGAGTGTTTTATTGTCAAGTGTCCTGAGATGGAACAATTAAATTCTTGTTTAGTTGAATTTAGTTCATTCGTACATGCAGTAGTACAACAGAAAGGTAAACATAGTACTCTGTTAACAATATAATAAACAGAAAAAGTACAGTATATATATATATATATATACACACACACACGCACACGCACGCGCGCGCGCACGCACGCACGCACGCACGCACGCACGCACGCACGCACTCACGCACACACACACACACACACACACACACACACACACACACACACACACACACACACACACACACTCACACACTCACACACTCACACACTCACACACTCACACACACTCACTCACACTCACACAAACATTACTAGACTAAGCCCATGTTCACACGGGAGGGCTGGTCCCCCAACGCAATACTCCACCTCTCCACCAATATTGGTGGGCAGTGGGATGGGGGGGGGGGGGCGCTTTCTGGCTGGAGCGCTAGTATGGGTGTTGTGGGCTGAAGGGACTGGTTTCCAGAGGGCTAGTATGGACATTGTGGGCCGAATGGATTCTTGGAATGGCAGCTCAGTCACTCAGGCCGGGTGGGCTGGCAGCTCAGTCACTCAGGTCTGGTGGGCTGGCAGCTCAGAAACTCCCAGAAATTCTGTCCAAAACAGGTGAGAATGTGAGAGAGAAGGGGGAAAGGGTGGAGAATCAATTTTAGACATTTTTCCTCTTCTTCTGCGGATCACAGCAATGTCTATCCTGGCCTGGATCTCACAGAGAGCAAATGAAGGGAGGGAGAAAAATACTGGGGTGAGGCTTAATACTTGCAGGGGGAATACTTACTGTGGGCCAAAGGGACCTGGGATAGTATAGGCCTGATGGGCAAAAGGGGCTCTTTGAAAAAAATCTGTGAAATCTCAGTGAAAGGCACTTTTTCTAGACTTTTCCTGGCTTGGCTCTGGCCTTTTGGGTCAAAATGCTCCTCCTGGGCTAATACGGGCTTTTTGGGAAAAGGGACTGGTTTCTCGGCTAATAGGGGCCTGGTGGGGCGAAATTAGTGGTTTCAGGCAGGTCAAACAACTCATTTCATTTCATTTCCAATTGCATTGCTGTTTCAAGCACAGGGCAGGCCGAATAGCTCATTGCATTTTCATTTTACTTCCATTGCCATTACAGTTTCAAGCACAGGGCAGGCCAAGCCAAACAGCTCATTGCATTTTTACTTAATTTCCATTGACACTGCACTTTCGAGCACAGTGCAGGCTCAAGCCAAACAGCTGATTGCATTTTCACTTCATTTCCATTGCCACTGCACTTTCAAGAACAGGGCAGGCTCAAGCCAAACAGCTAATTGCATTTTCACTTCATTTCCATTGCCATTGCACTTTCAAGCACAGGGCAGGCTCAAGCCAAACAGCTCATTGCATTTTCAGTTCATTTCCATTGCCATTGCAGTTTCAAGCACAGGGCAGGCCCAAGCCAAACAGCTCATTGCATTTTCACTTCATTTCCATTGCCATTGCAGTTTCAATCACAGGGCAGGCCAAACAACTCATTTCATTTCCATTAAGGGCAAACAAATCATTTATTCAAGTACATTGCATACTCACAGTGTTCTGTAGTTTGCCAGCTGAGACAGAGAGTCGTGACCTCTCCCTCGC
>CM075986.1:30936880-31056880 GCA_038087875.1 Malacoraja senta | reverse complement strand
GTTGTGAGGAAGAAATTTAATATTCAGTGGGTGTGTAAAACATGCAACTGAAAAGCATTAAGTTAATCTATGAATCACAAGAGTTGGGAAGGGCGTATCAATTGATGGAATGGAAATTGCGCCATGCCAAAGGAACAAATGTTTATAATTGAGGGGGTGGAGAGGAACATTTGGTTCTTGTTTGTCAGTATTTATATGGAACAATATTAATTGAAGCAAAACATTACATAATGATCACCTTGACCTTGATCAGACATGTCATTCAAATATGGACTTGTGGTCACGAGCCACAATGAGGTAGCAATTTGTGATTAACCAGCTCAGATCTGCAGCCTGGTGGATGCATATTGCGCTTTTCATTCGATGAATACACCAGCTGTGGCTCAATATTGTAACCTTAGAGCATCACTCCAATCCATCTGCGTTGGTTAATCCTAAACCGTGCAACATAAAGGGGTGGAGCAAGTTCACTAGTTTAGTTTAGTTTAGTTTAGTTTTTTTTAATTATTTTATTTATTTATTTATTAGAAGTACATTACATTACAACCAATTACATTAGTACTGATCACGTATATCTTATTACAATTAATGTACTCCGTCATTTTTTACACTAATAAAAAGGAAAGGTTGAGATTAAGAAAAAAGAGAAAGTGAAGGAAAATAATGAAGGTGAAAAAACGTGACAACAGGAAAGAACAGAGACCCTGTAGAAAAGAAATTAAGAGGAAAGGATTAAGAGATAGACCCTAAAGAAGAAGAAAAAAGAGAAAAAGAGAAAAACAAATACGTTATTATAAGCATCACGCAAATGGGATATACCAACTCTCCAGTTTTCATCCCCCTTTACCTGACCTCAGTTTTTTTTGAAGTACTTTTGCACCCTATACTTGTAATAATTCTATAAATGCAGACCACGTCAGGTGGAAGTGATCTGGTTTACCTGCCAGGAGGAGTCTTATCTCTTCTAGGTGTAATGTTTCAAACATATTTGAAATCCACATGTTTATAGTTGGTATTGGAGCGTTTTTCCAGAATGTCAGGATTAACTTTTTTCCAGTTATTAACCCATAGTCTATTAATTTATTTTGAAAAACATTTAGTTCAGGGAGTTTAGTTTAGTTTAGATGAGTTTAGTTTAGATTAGTTTAGTTTAGTTCAGTTTAGATTAGATTAGATTAAATTAGATTAGTTTATTTTAGTTTAGTTTAGTTTAGTTTAGTGATACAGCACGTAAACAGTAGCAATGTTACAACATTTTTAAAATAAAGTCTGCAATTTATCCCATCAGATAAAGCATAAAAAGAAGTTTAATTTGACACTTAATTCACTTTCATATCTTCAGTATTAAAGAAGTTATGGCCATTATCATACTCAGAAATTAGCATCTTGTTCCCTATTGCTTTTCCATTGACTTAACACAAAAGCTGTGATCGAGGACAGTTAAAAGCACATAACTTTCTTAAAAATTATGGTAACTGAAAGAAATTTTCAGGTATTATAGATTGAAGCATTCTGAAACAAATGTGAAACAATCTTACTTCGAAGACATGAAAGTAAAGCATATAATTAGTTAGTTACCTAATTGTAGCTAATTACAAAATTCAATTACTAGATCTAAACATCTATCAATTTCTTAAGAATAGATTAACATTTTTAAATAGCCTAAGTGTCCAAATAACATTCACACAATAATTCACAATATAACATAATTTTTAAATCTAATTTTCATGAATTTACAGGCCAAATGGAAGGAATTGAATGTTTAATACCTGTAAATTAATGGGGATTTAATTCATCTTGCGAGTGAGGATTACTGGAACGCGATCTTTTGGAACGTTGATTTGCGGTGAATTTAACCCCGTATTGGCATGAAAAATACTGCCGTTAATTCGGGGAATAAAATCACCGTGTCGCATGAAAAATGTGAATTAAAGGCTTCTTAAGAAGCACTTTTATACATTTAAAGAAAGCACTTTCGTTTACCTGTCCCGTGTGTGAAATCCGTCCCCGTTATCGGCGTTGACGCTTCAGGAGCTGCTTTTAAAATGACTGTAGCGCTGACATTGACGATTTAATAAAAATAAAAAATTCACAAAACGCCGGTAGGAACGATTTTGTCAGCCAACGCTTGTACTCCAACAAAATATTCCCAGGACAAGGGAGGAGTAACCGCGTTTTAACCCCGCCCCCCCCTTAAAGGTGCCAAAATCGCGCACACGGCCAGTGGCAGAATTACAGCGCGACTGAAGGTAAGTTTTGTAACATACCTATAAACAGGCCCTTCAGCCCACTGAGTTCGTGCTGACCAGCGATCCCCGCAAGTGTGGGCAGTCATGCAGTGAGTGAATCTGACCTGGGAAATAAGAAAGGAAGACACAGTTTAGGTGAAGGTAATGCCAAAAGGGAGTGAAAGCAAGGGAGTTATTGTGCATTTCTCGGAGCTGGCGAGATTGTGGTGTGGGTGCCGTGCAGGAGGCATGTCAGACATGAACCCTAAACCTACGATGATGCCTGACGTCAAGCCCAGACTTGGTGCCACGGGAAGATAAATCACAATCACAATCAATCACAATCACAATAATACTTTATTAGCCAAGTATGTTTTGCAACATACAAGGAATTTCATTTGCCAAGTCAGTCATACAAATAAAAAGCAACGGAACACGCAAAACACATTTTAACATAAACATCCACCACAGTGACTCCTCCACATTCCTCACTGTGATGGAAGCAAAAAAAAGTTCAAATCTCTTCCCTTCATTGCTCTCCCGCGGTCGGGGTCCTCGAGCACTCCGTTGACGGGACGATCTTCACTCCCGCAGCCGGTGGCGTTTGGGCCCTCTGTATCGGAGCGATCAGCTCCTGCATTGGGGGGATGTCAACTCACCTGCGCTGGGCTATCGAACCCCGCATCAAGGCTGGTCGAACCTCTGCGTCGTTGGAGCTCCCAACTCGGCCTCTCCCGAGACTGCGACCTCACGATGGTAAAATCCACAGGCCACGGTTGGAGCGATCCCAGTCCAGGGATCAGCTCTGATGTTAATTACACGCCCCGCAGTGGGGCCCAAAGTCAGTCTGAGGAGGCCTCCAGCTCCATCGATGTTAGGCCGCAGAGCGACCAGAGATGCGATCCGTAAAACGTGCGGTGCCCCTGGTGGTCATAAGTTTATAAGGTTATAAGTTTACAAGTCCTAGGAGAAGAATTAGGTCATTTGGCCCATCAAGTCTACTCTGCCATTCAATCATGGCTGATCTTTCTTTCCCTCTCAACCCATTCTCCTATCTTCTCCCAATAAATCCTGACACCATAACTAATCAAGAATCTGTCCATTTCTGCTTTAGAAATATCCATTGACTTGGCCTCCACAGCCTTCTGTGGCAAAGAATTGCACGATGAATAATCTTGGATGTGCGTTTAAGGTCACCTACTGCACCTCAAACACTCACCGATGGTATTCTCCTCGTTAACTCTCCATGCCAAGTACCTCTCCAACATCTCCTTCATTAGGAGCTGCAGATGGGATGAATATGCTCGCCCCACTTTCTCTTCTCTTCCCACCTGAACTTTACTCTCGATTAGACCTGTGCCACTCAGTGATTAGAAACGTAGATGCGGCAGTTATAGACAATAGACAATAGACAATAGACAATAGGTGCAGGAGTAGGCCATTCTGCCCTTTGAGCCAGCACCGCCATTCAATGTGATCATGGCTGATCATCCCCAATCAGTACCCTGTTCCTGCCTTCTCCCCGTATCCCCTGACTCCGCTATCTTTAAGAGCCCCATCTAGCTCTCTCTTGAAAGCATCCAGAGAACCGGCCTCCACCGCCCTCTGAGGCAGAGAATTCCACAGACTCACAACTCTCTGTGTGAAAAAGTGTTTCCTCGTCTCCGTTCTAAATGGCTTACTCCTTATTCTTAAACAGTGGCCCCTGGTTCTTGACTCCCCCAACATCGGGAACATGTTTCCTGCCTCTAGCGTGTCCAAACCCTTAACAAGTTAACAGTCCCTTTGAGGTTTATGTTTACGTCGAGAGATTGAGCATGGAAGCAGGCCCTTCGGTCCATCGAGTCCATGCTGACCATCGATCAACCATTCAGACAAGTTCCATGTTATCCCACTTTCTCGTCCACTCCCTGCACAGGGGCCATTTTTTAACAGGGATACAGTTCTAGGGTGAATGTGCAAACTCCACATAGACAGCACCTGAGGTCAGGATCGAACCTGGGGTCTCTGGCGCTGGGAGGCTGAAGCTCTAACATCTTACTTAAGCAAAAGCATCTCCCCTCCTGGGGTTCAGATGGAAGAACTGTTCTCTGAACACCATGAACTCTAATTAAACTCTTCCCACCCCCTCCCCATCCTCTCTTCACCAGCAATTTGTTCCGCTGAGTGTATCCTATGTTATAACTGGAAACTAACATAGACGGCACCAGACAAATGAAGTAGCATAGCTGAAACTAAACATGATCTGCTAGAGGGTAACAGCTGGATGGTTTGTGATCCCTTTAAAAAGCTTTGAGGGAGGGGGAGGCAAGTTGCTAACGTGTAAGCTGGAGTCTAGAGGTCTTTAATTTGCTGAGCTAAGTTCACTTTAGAGATACTGCACAGAAACAGGCCCTTCGACCCACCGAGTCCACACCGACCAGCGATCCCCGTACATTAGCACTATTGTACACACAAGGGACAATGTACAAGGTTTTCACCGATGCCAATTAACTTAGAAACCTGAGGTAGACAAAAATGCTGGAGAAACTCAGCAGGTGAGGCAGCATCTATGGAGCGAAGGAAATAGGCAATGTTTCGGGTCGAAACCCTTCTTCAGACTGATGTGAGCGTGGGGGGGGGGGGGAAGAAGGAAGGAAGAGGAGGAGATAGTGGGCTGAGGGCGAGTTGAGAAGGGGAGGAGAAAATATGGATTATCTAAAATTAGAGAAGTCAATGTTCATACCGCTGGGGAGCAAACTGCCCAAGCGAAATATGAGGTGCTGCTCCTCCAATTTATGCTGGGCCTCACTCTGACAATGGAGGAGGCCCAAGACAGAAAGGTCGATATGAACATTGACTTCTGTATTCTTCAAATAGCCCTTGGTTTCCCTCCCTTGGTGGTCCTCACTCTGGCCAGGACAGAAAGGTCGGATTCGGAATGGGAGGGGGAGTTGAAATGCTGAGCCACCGGGAGATCAGTTTGGTTATTGCGAACCGAGCGGAGGTGTTCGGCGAAGCGATCGCCAAGCCTACGCTTGGTCTCACCGATGTAGAGCGATGTAACCTATAAACCTGTATGTCTTTGGAGTGTGGGAGGAAACCGGAGCACTTGGGGAAAACCAATACGGTCACGGGGAGAATGTACAAACATGTTTACAATGTGCATCTTAAGCTATGTGACCTCTCTCTGTGTGAGGTGCACAGACACGCAAGTGATCCAGTGTTTGTTGTTGAACTGCACATGGTAGCAGAATGGTCAAAAATTAAGCATCACTGATTTTCAGCAAACTGGCACCATGTTTTATTGGGGAGAAGCTCTTATAGCTGACAGAATTACTAACAAAGCATGGAATGTAGAAAAGTACAGCACAGGCACTGGCCCTTCACTGGGGGGGGCGGACGGGAGGGTGGGGGGTGTTTGGTCTCAAAACCAGGACATGTCCCATCAGGACTGAGACGGGAAGACATTTTTTCACCCAGAGCTGTGAATCTTTGGAATTCGCAACACAACAGAGTGCAGTGGTTGAATTCTTGAGTACATTGAAGAGAGAAATCAACAGATTTGGGGATATTATCAGAATTGAGCGATACGAGGTTAGCACAGGGAGTGGTGCTGAAATCAAACATCAGCCTTGATTGTATCGGGTGCCACAACAGTCATGAGTGGCCCAATGATTTACCTCTACATGAAATTAAAAGTGATTGTACCTAATACTCTATTTCTTATGGTTGTACTGGAGGGGCGGCACTGTGGCGCAGCTGGCAGTGGTATTGTCTCACAGCTCCAGAGACCTGACGCCGCGTGCTCTCTGTGTGGAGTTTGCACGTTCTCCCTGTGAGCACATGTGTTTCTATTGGGTCTCCGGTTTCCTCCCACACCCCAAAGACATAGAACAGTACAGCACATCTATGGCCCACAGACCGTGCATGTTTGTAGGCTAGTTGGACTCAGTAAATTACCGCTCCTGTCTAGGAAGTGGATCCAAAAATGGAATAGCCAAGAGCTCGTATGAATGGGTGATCAATGGTCAGCGTGGACTGGTGGGCCGAAGGGCCTGTTTCCATGCTGTATCAGTAAACCACTGGCAGAAGGATATCTGATGGTATTCTGATGAACGTAACGCTATGGAGTCAGGGGGGAAAGTATGATTTCCTCTGGAGAGCTTTGTGACTTCAAGCAGATGGAGTCTTTTCCTCTCTGCTGAAGTGGTGATAATGATCATTCATGGTTACTCCAGACACCCCGCATTCTCTGCACGGGAATACAACTCTTTCTCGTTTGAAGTTTTCCCACAATATTTTTAGCTCCATGTGCAGCCGGGGAGAGCTCAGCATTGTTCTGCCAAAGGAATTAGGTTTCCCGAGCTGGGCAGTGTGAGAGGGTCTGTGTGCATTGGAGTAGAGACAGACAAATGCTCTGTGTGGCAACATTAAAGAAATGGAATCCTCCAACTGCTGTGCAATTGTATCTGCAAAGTAAAGCTATTTTCAACTTTGCCACATGGGGCAGGTAGCAATAATCCTTTCCTCCCCATTCAAAACGAAGATTCGCTGCTGATTAAGTTACAGCCAACAATGCTTACATCTAGTCTTTTGTTGCTTGGCGTCAACCATGTAACAAGGTATTACTGCATATATCACACATTAGACAGAACCTCTGTAAGGTGGACAGTAGATACTTGATTTTCTAACTGCATCTGCAAAGTTAAACCTATCTTCTTTATGAGCAGTCAAGGTGTGCCTGCGCTGGTGAATTTAATTCAGTTCAGTTTCAGTTTGAAGACACTGGGCCTGTCCTCGCTGGAGTTTGCCAGTCAGTTTTAAGACACTGAGCCTGTCCTCGCTTGAGCACACGGAGGAACACCCCACACAGTGATGGGGAGAATGTACAAACTCCACACAGATAATGCCCATGGTCAGGATCGAACCCCGGGGTCTCTGGTGCTGTGAGGCAGCAGCTCTACCAGCTACGCCATTGTGCTGCCCACTTTCTAAATATAATTTACTTTGTTCCTCCTCTGCTCTCCCCATTTCCCCCCTTGTTTCGAGGTTCCTTGTGGTTACTTTTGGAAAAACCAAGTCTGCGAAGAATAGTGTCCTAGGAGAGGAGTCATTTCCTCATACAGCACAGACACAGGCCCTTCGGCCCAACCTGCCCGTGCCAACCAAGATGCCCCATCAACACTAGTCCCCCCCCCCCCCCTCCCCTGCCTGTGTTTGGTCTATATCCCACTCAAGCTTTCATTTCCATTAAAGCATTCCTTTTAAATGTGTTATATTACCTGCCTCAACTAACTCCTCCGGCAGCTCGTTTCATATAGCCACCAACCTTTGTGTGAAAACATTGCCCCTCAGGTTCCTCTTAAATTGTTTCACTTTCTCATCAAACCTCTGTCTCTGGTCCTTGATTCCACTAGTCTGGAAAAAAGACATTCACCCCATCTATACAGGGCTGCCAACATTGGGTGAGAGTTGAGAGGTGAGAAATTGCGAGGGTGCCTAGCGACCAAGGGGGGGAGGGTGTGGGAGGGGGGTGTCCCCCCTTCCACGGAGGGAGCTTTTGCCTTTTTCAGCTTGAAATTGTGCAATCTGGTGCATACTGTAGCGAGGTCTTTTAACTTACACTTGAATGCAACATTTATGCTTTAAATTGGATTAGGTATGAATAAGGTTAGGCTAAATTACATTCCTAATTACATTCCACAGTGGCTGGTTTTCAATCTCTTCAGTCTGTAGGTCTCGACCCGAAACATCACCTATTCTTTCTCTCCAGAGATGCTGCCTGTCCTGCTGAGTTATTCCAGCTTTTGTGTCTATCTTCAGTTTAAACCACCATCTGCAGTTCCCTTCCTACATTCATTGTTAAGCGAAACAGGTCCTATTCTCATAATATTATTTACCTCAACTAAGTATTTTCTTCACCTCCGTTGCTGCAGAGAATACAATCCCAGTTATCAAATCTTTTCTTCAAAGTGAAAAAAAATTCCAGCCCTGCCATCATCTTCATAAATCGCCCCTGGATCCTCTCCAGAGCAATTGCACCCTTTCTACAGTGTGTCATAGTCTTACAGCATGGAAACAGGCCCTTCATCCCAACTCGTCCATGCAGATCAAGATGCCCCATCTAAACTAGTCCCATTTATCCGCATTTGCCCCATATACCTTTAAACCTTGTGAATGCCAGTATGTGTGTAAGGGTGTGTGTCAGTGTGTGTTAGGTTGTGTATGAGCATGTGTGTCAGTGAAGCAGTGAGAACACCCGGAGTGAGTGGAGACTTGGCAATGTCCAGGGAGCATTTCCCTCTCTCCCCCCGGCCCAGGTGCTCTGTGTCCAGCTGGGGTCCGGGGGAGGTGAGGGTCAGTGACCCGGGGGTCTGGGGGAAGTGAGGGACAGTGACCCGGGGGTCGGGCATCGGAGCGGAGCCTTAGCCCGAGATTCATCCCAGCGGCTCCGGAGGCGGCACCGAGGCCCCCACTCACCTGGTCCGCTCCTGGCTCCGGGCCGGGGTTAAAACTCCATGGGGTGTTGACGCCGGACACAGAGCCGCCGGAGGTGAGGGTGGGAGGTGTGAGCGGTGCCTCAGTGGGGGGGAGGGGGGTCAGTGCTGGGACCACTGCCGTGTCTCACCTATCACACCATCTGCACGGGAATGTGAATGCGGGTGAGGCAGCATCTATAGAGGGGCAGACATAAATGCTGGAGAAATGCTTGAGTCTGAAGAAGGATCAAACTCAGACATAGATGCTGCCTCACCCGCTGAGTTTCTCCAGCATTTTTGTCTACATTGCCATTTTAAATAGTGTGCGATGGGCTTAAGCCAATCAAATTGCTCGTTCTATACGGGAAACCCGCCGACAGAAAACTATTCTCATTGGTGAGTCTGGAGGAGTGTGACTTTATTTATTTATTTGTATGTTAAAAAAAACAATTTTTGAGCGTGAGAAATTCTGTCATCAGTGTGAGAGCGTGAGAATTTAGTGAAATGCGTGACTCTCACGCTGAATGCATGAGAGTTGGCAGCCCTGTCTATACCCCTCATGATCCGATACAAATCTGTAAGGACGTGCCTTTAGAAAGGAGATGAAGAGGAATTTCTTTAGCCAGAGGGTGGTGAATCTGTGGAATGCTTTGCCACAGAAGGCTGTGGAGGCCAAGTCTTTGGGTATATTTAAAGCGGAGATTAACAAGCTCTTAATTAGTAACGGTGTTAAGGTTACAGGGAGAAGACTGGAAAATGGGGTTGAAAGGGAAAAATAGTTCAGCCATGATTGAATGGCGGGGTAGATTTGATGGGCCGAATGGCCTAATTCTGCACCTATGACCCTTCATCCTCCTGTGCTACAAGCTTGCCTGCCCAGCACCCATACATCTCATTTTTTTGTTAAAGAAGGAACTGCAGATGCTGGAAAATCGAAGGTACACAAAAATGCTGGAGAAACTCAGCGGGTGCAGCAGCATCTATGGAGCGAAGGAAATAGGTAACGTTTCGGGCCGAAACCCTTCTTCGTCTGAAGAAGGGTTTCGGCCCGAAACGTTACCTATTTCCTTCGCTCCATAGATGCTGCTGCACCCGCTGAGTTTCTCCAGCATTTTTGTGTACCATCTCATTTTTTTCTCAGTTTGGTGACAATAATGTTTTCCTATCAAACAGTGACACCTGCTGGCTAATGTAGTCAGCTGCATGCAGACCATGAGTTTATGTGGTTTGAATTTAATTTGAACGTAACATAAAACATTGCAAGCAGAATCAGGACTAGGCCACTTGTCCTCTTGTGTCTGCCTACCAGTCAATAACTGGTATTTTGCATTAGTTTCATTTTTCTGCCCTAATTCCAATGTCTTTAATTAATTTAATATCCAAAAATCGAATGAAAAATCGAATGCAAGGAAATTGGGGAGCATATAGTTTTATTTTAGTTTAGAGATAGAGCGTGGAAACAGGACCATCGGTCCACCAAGTCTGCACCCACCAGCGATCCCTGCACATTAGCACTATCCTACACTAGGGATCATTTTAACATTTATATCAAGCCAATTAACCTACAAACCTGTACGTCCTTGACTGAAGTTCTCAGAGGAAATCCAACCAGGTTACAGGGAGAACGTACAAACTCCGTACAGACAAGCGCCTGTAGCCAGGATTGAACCCGGGTGTCTAGCGCTGTAAGCGCTGTAAGGCAGCGACTTTACCGCTGGGCCACTAGTATTTGTCAAAGAGAATAAGTTGCAGGGTGCAGGGGAATAAGGAGAGGGGGGATGGGATTTCTCCCTGTGAGCTGGCATGGAACTAATGGGCTGAATGGACTCCTTCATAAATCCATAAGTTCTAGGAGTAGAATTAGGCCATTCGGCCCATCGAGTCTACTCCGCTATTCAATCATGGCTGATCCATCTCTCCCTCTTAACCCCATTCTCCTGCCTTCTCCCCATAACCCCTGACACCATTCTGTGCTGTTTCAAGTTGAGCCAGAGATACAGAGCATGGAAACAGGCCCTTTGTCCAAGCTGTCATGCGAGTCCACTCCCAACCTGCACCCGTTAACTTGCCTGCATTTTGTCCACATCACACCTTTACTATCCCTGTCTTTAAATGGCTTTTAAACATTGTAATTGTACTCATCTCTACAGCTTCCTGTGGCAGCTTGCTTCATATCTATATAACTAAAAGTCTCATCTTGACTTCTTCTTGTCTGCGTTGTATATTGATTTTAGAAAAAAACGCTACCATATATCGCTATGATTTTTGGCCATCTTTCTCACAGTCCTCCGCTGAGGCAGCCCAGAGGATTTTTCCGATCGATGAAAAGTAAAAAAGTTATGAGTGTTTAAAAAATCTTGAGATCAGCTGATTGGTCCTCTCGCCTGTCAATCACCATGATGAAGGTAATGCCCCTTCCGGGGGGGCAGGACTATAAAACGCCGAATGCCTGGACGTGAGTCAGTCACTCTGGAAGATCACGAGGGAGAGTCCACAACTGTGATTCTAAGCTGTGAATCAACTGAACTGTGAGTCTGCAATGTACTTGCAATAAATGATTTGTTAGCAATTAATGACAATGCAATGAGTTGTTTGGCAATTTGGTGGCCTGCACTCTGCTTGAAATGCTATGAAATTGAATTTGGTGGCCTGCACTCTGCTTGAAATGCTATGAAATTGAATTTAGTGGTCTGCACTCTTGTTGAAATGCTATGAAATTGAGTTTGGTGTCCTGCACTCTGCCTGAAATGCTATGAAATTGAGTTTGGTGGCCTGCACTCTGCCTGAAATGCTATGAAATTGAGTTTGGTGGCCTGAGTGACTGAGCTGCCAGCCCACCAGCCCTTAGTGACTGAGCTGCCAGCCCACCAGCCCTGAGTGACTGAGCTGCCAGCACAGCAGGCCTGAGTGTGCCTGAGTGACTGAGTTGCCAGCCCACCAGGCCTGAGCGACTGAGCTGCCCAAGAATCCATTTGGCCCACAATGTCCATACTTGCCTTCTGGAAACCAGTCCCTTCGGCCCACAACATCCATACTGGCACTCCAGAAAGCCCCCCCCCCTCCCCCACAACCCACCAATATTGGAATTGGTGGAGAGGTGGAATATTGCATTGGGGACCAGCCCTCCCGTGTGAACATGGGACCCAACGGGTCCCACTTCGTCTATACCCATTGTTTTTTGTGTGAAAACTTGCCCTTCAGGCCCATTTAAAATCTTTCCCCTCTCACCTAAAATCGATGTCCTCTACTTTTAGAGTTGCCCCCCTGGTAAAAAGACTGTGACCACCCAGCGTAACTTTATGTACCTCTATAAGGTCACCTCTCAATCTCATGATCTCCAGGGAAAAAATCCCAACATTTCCAATCTCTCTTTATTATCCCAGCCCTCCAGTCCTCATATAATTCTTGTGTATCTTCTCTGAACCCTGTCCAGCTTCTAGTTGGCTGACTAGTCTCATCACTTGTCCAGTTGTAAGACACTACTGTACTCAATGTTCTGACTGATGAATGAATGAATGATTGAATGTAGGAAAGAATGATACTTCATTGTCACAGTGATATTCTTTGTTTTGATACACAAGGTATGCAAAGGGTCACCAATTAAAGGCCACCAACAAAGATACAAGTATCCCATCTTAAAACAAACAATTTTTAACACTTTCCATTTGAGTTCCCCAGGTGGCCCGTCCTTGACCGCCTCCGCCTTCCCTTGACCTCGTCCTCGACTGCCAGCACCATTCTTCACCTCAACCGCTGACCGCTTACTCAACTTCGACTACCAGCCCGACCTCCCCACCTGCCTGACCACACCTGCCCGACCTCCACACCTCCCCGACCTCCACACCTGCCCGACCTCATCACAAACCCGACCTCCACACCTGCTTGACCTCCACACGAGCACGACTTCCACACCTGCTTGACCCCCATACCTGCCCGATCTCCACACCTGCCCGACCACCTCACCTGCCCGATCTCCACACCTGCCCGACCTCCACACCTGCCCGACCTCCACACCTGCTCGACCTCTCCACCTGCCCGATCTCCACACCTGCCCGATTTCCTTGCCAACCTGGCCTCGAACGCCTGTACCCTTATTGACCTCCTCGATGGCACCTAGAGTCCGGCCACGGGGATCGGGGAGGCGATGAAAGCAAGGACGCTGAATGCCTATTTCACCGTCTTGTCTACCTGTGTCTCCACCTTCAGGGCCAACTTTCCCAACTCATCTAGGTCACAGTAAATCTTAAATGACCACCTTCACTGTCCATATCACCAATGTCGGTGCCATCCACAAACTCACTATCCATGTTAATAAAACTGTCATCCAAATCGTTAATAGAGAGGACAGGCACTGATGGACACTGCAGGAGTCAAGAGTCAATTATTGTCATATGTCCTGAAACTGTCTGCTGTAACTCGACCTCGTATAGTTTTATAACTGCGCCACGATCAGTGAACAACCCCAAACTCCTTGGCCTGCGACTCCCCGTCACCAACCACCAGGCCTCACCTCATCTCCAGCCCCCTCTTCCACCACAGCCACATAGTCCCTCCCTCTCCCACACTCGATCCTGGAATTCTGAAGGAAACCTCTTACCCTTGTGTGAGGCTGATGAGGTAAATATTGATCAGCATGCCCGCGACCAAAGCAAGTGTTGGATTAATTTGTCTCCATGGCCGCTGATGGATTTCTGAGATGTTACATCTTCATTACTGGTGGCAGCAACACGGAATATACAACAGGACAGGAACATGATGTCCGTGCCGAATGTGTTGCCAAGTTAACTGAAACTTTTCTTCCTGTACCTGGTCCATATCAAGAGAGTCAAGAGTGTTTTATTGTCATATGTCCCAGATAGAACAATGAAATTCTGTCGCAGCAGCACATCGGGGTATGTAAACATACAACACTGTAAACAATAGAATAAACAAGAGAGAAAAAAACACGTTTTTTCCACCCGATTCTAAGGTTTCAAGGTCCAGGTCAGATTTTAGTCATATGTACCAGTTAAGGGACAGTGACATGTGCGTTACCATACAGCCATACTAAGTGAAAGGCAACAAGACACACAACCACATAAAAGTGAACATAAACATCATTCACAGTGGATTCCACATTCCTCACTGTGATGGAAGGCAATAAAGTTCAATCTGTTCTCCTGAGGTCGGGGCAGTCAAACCATCCGCAGTCGGGGCGATCAAAGCCCCCGCGGCCGACGATCGAAGCCCCCGTCGGGGTGATCGAAACTCCCACGTCAGGGCGGTTGAAACTCCCTCCGCGGCATGGAGCTCCCGAGTCGGCCTCTTCTTTCCGGAGACCGCTGGATTCACGATGTTAAAGTCCACAGGCCCCTTCGATCCCCGGTTGAGGCATTGCAAGCTCCGCAATGTTAAAGCCCCACAGACTCCCGTGGCTTGGAGCACCCATCGGTCTCCAGAAAAGGCCGCCAACTCCACAATGTTTGGCCGCAGCGGGGACGGAGATACGACCCAGAAAAAAATCGCATCTCCGTCGGGGTAGGAGATTGAAAAAATGTTTCCCCCAACCTTCCCCCTCCCCCCCACACCCATGCCCCCCCACATAAAACAAACCAAGGAACACTAAACATACTTTTTAACACATACTAAAAATAACAAAAAGAAGAAAGGACAGACAGACTGTTGGCGAGGCAGCCACTGCTGGTGGTGCCACCCGCCTCCCTGCTCATTGCTATGTCTATTCAAAACCCCCTTAAACGCCACTATTGTGCCTCCTTCCACCACCTCCCCGGCAGTGTGTTCCAGGCACCCACCACTGCCCATAAAAAAAACTTGCCCTGCACCTCTGCTTCAGATTGTCATCCTCTGACGTTAAAGCTGTGCCTTCTAATATTTGAAATTCTACCCTTGTAGAACGATTCTGACTGTCTACTCCAACTCTACCTTGAATAATTTTATAAATTTCAACTAGGTCTCCCCTTAGTCTACATCGCTCCAGAGAAAACAATCCGAGTTTCTGCAACTTCTCCATATAGCTAATACCCACTAATGCTGGTAACATTCTGGTAACTCTCTCCTGCCATAATTCTACCTGAATTAGAAAGCGTCTCCATAGCCTCCACATCCTTCCTGTTGTGAGGAAGCAGAACTGCACACAGTAATCCTGACCTGGAGTTTTAAAAGTAGTTCTTATCTGTTTGAAATATGATTTGATTCCTGCTTTTACAAATATGGTATTTGGTTACGCTTGGTTGCATTCTTTACTCTCTGACTTTTCAGTTCATCAATATTTCTTCCACGGTAGTTTTTCAGAGTTGACGTTGTGTGTGGTGACAATTTCCACCCTGCAAGGTGATGCCTCCCTTGGTTGGTGGCAATGTCCAGAATGGATCAGGGGTCTTACATATTGTGAGCATGTTTCTTTCAGGCATGTAAGGGATTCCAGCATCATTGATAAGGCCAGCATTTGTTGCTCACCCAGAGTTGTTGTGAGATGGCTTTGGAAAGCTGCCTACATGGGATACGCCCATTATGTGGTGACTCTTTGCATACCTTGCAACAATAAAGTTTCATTAATTCATTCACTTACGTATCTAGGTGGCCCCAGAAGGAGGGATTTGAGAATTGCAGTTGCCTTAAAATACTTTGGAGGGCAAAGGTTTGGAAGCAAGCTGGTTTACCCAGGCTGGGGTACTTAGATCGGGTCAGCAATGAGGAAAACACAATGTTCATACCATTAGGATGTAAGCTACCCAAGTGGAATATGAGGCGCTGTTCATCCAGTTTGCGTGCGGCCTCACTCTGGCAATGGAAGAGGCCCGGGGCAGAAAGGTCAGTGTGGGAATGGAAAGGGAAGTTAGGGGGTTAGCAACCGAGAGATCCAACAGGCCTTGGTGGACCAAGGGCGAGTGTTCAGCGAAACGGCCCTACCAAGCTTCACTGAGGGCAATTTAGTGGGGCCAATTAACTTATCAACCTGCATATACCTGGGCTGTGGGAGGAAGCTGGTGAACCGAGAGGAAGCCCATATAGACAGCGGCAGGAGTCAGGATTGAACCTGGGTCACAGGAGCTACGATGGAGCAGCACTAACCGCTGCACCACTGTGCCGCCCACACTGTGCTTGGATGTGTTCATCTTTAGCCATAAAAATGATGAATAATGATTATAAAACCTTTCTATTTATTTTTAGTTTAGTTTGGTTTAGTTTATTGTCATGTGTACCGAGGTACAGTGAAAAGCTTTTGTTGTGTGCTAACCAGTCAGTAGAAAGACAACACATGATAAAGGGAATAACGTGAATAATGTTTAGTGCAAGATAAAGTCCAGTAAAGTCCGATGAAAGATAATCCGAGGGTCTCCAATGAGTTAGATAGTGTTTCAAGACTGCTCTCTAGTTGTTAGTAAGGTGGTTCAGTTTGCTGATAACAGCTGGGACGAAACTGTCCGTGAATCTGGAAGTGTGCGTAATTTAATTTCTTACTCAGGCACAGAAAGGCTCTTCAGCCCATCAAATCCCTGCTAGTTTCCCATGAGTGGGAAATCATGAGTATCCATCCAAGGCCTGGATAGAGTGGATGTGGAGAGGATGTTTCCACTTGTGGGAGAGTCTAGGACCAGGGGTCATCGCCTCAGAATTTTAAAGGACGTTTCTTTAGGAAGATGAGGAGGTGCTCTTTAGAAAGGTGAAGAGGAACTTCTTTAGTCAGAGGGTGGTGAATCTGTGGAATTCATTGCCACGGGAGGCTGTGAAGCCAAGTCAATGGATATTTTGAAGGTAGAGATAGATAGATTCTTGATTAGTACTGGTGTCAGGGGTTATGGGGAGAATGCTGGAGAATGGGGTTAGAAGAGAGATAGATAGTTCAACCATGATTGAATGGCAGAGTAGACTTGATGGGCCAAATGGCCTAATTCTCCTCCTATCACTTATGAACTTATGGACTTATTTACAGCAGTCAATGAAACTAGTTGTCAAATGTGGGAGGAAGCCAGAACACCCAAGGCAAACCCACACGGTCATGGGGAAAACTTAGAAACTCGACACGGACAGCACTGAGGTAGGATCACTCCTGGGTGTCTGGAACCGTGAAACAGCCTCACTGACTGCTACAACGATACGATACAATAAAATACGATATGATGTAACTTTATTTATCCCAGGAGGGAAATTGATCTGCCAACAGTCATATAAACACAAAATAAATGAAACTTGAAAGTGACAAGCGGAAAGGCTTGTAGGATGTGCAAATATTAGGGGGGCAGGGTGTCCATTTCAGTCTACCTCACGACAGAAGGGGGAGGAGTTGTAAAGTTGGATAGCCACAGGGAAGAAGGGTCTCCTGTGGTGTTCTGTGCTGCATCTTGGTGGAACCAGTCTGATGCTGAAGCTGCTCCTCAGGATGACCAGTGTGTCATGGAAGGGGTGAACTGCAATGTCCAGGATGCTCCGCAGTTTAAGGAGCTTCCTCCCCTCCAAGACCACCAACCCCCCCACATATCAGCGAGGGCAAGGATGCTAAGTGGCAGGAGGTCACTTCATAAACCTCCCTCTCCAACCTCCCTGGAATATTTCCCACCAAAGCTGGTAACTTTCAAAACTATTACACAACAAAAGTTTTTCACTCTACCTCGGTTCACATGACAATAAGCTCTACTCAACTTGACAAAATATTCGGATTGAATCGGCTGCTTTTTATTGCTAACTGGTCATTTATTTTCTATGGGGAAAATCCCACTGAATGATATCTTCTATTTGGTCAGATTACTCGCAGCGAATCACTTTCTTACTGACATTTACTGACACTCACGGCACTCCATTTGTCCGGTCACGGCAGACTGTGGAATGAAGACTGAAATGGTTACTTCTTGAGTTGTAATATTACAGACCTACAGGGGAGCAGACTCGATGGGCCAAATGGCCTAATTCTGTTCCTTTATGAACGAAGTCTTCTGAACTTGGTACGGGTGCACGGATGCTGAATATCACAATCCAATGAACACAAAGCAGCTCCCAGGAGTAATCATCAGGACACTTACCACAGGAGGCTGCTCCCAGCTTGGTGACTACGCACCAATGCAAAGACACTCCACCCGCATCCAGGCTTTTCTCATGAGGGCTGTGGCGTCAGGGCATGCAGGCTGAAGGCACAGAATGGGGGACATTAAGATAACTCACTCACTCACGCGGGTACACTCCCACATACAGAGATATACAGATACACAGACACAGACACGCACTCACACACATGCACACAGACAAACACACGCACGCAAACACAAACACACACACAGGCATATACACACAAACGCACACACACACACAAACACAAACACACACACACACAGGCATATACACACAAACGCATACACTCATACACACAAACTCACACACAGACACACACTCATACACACAAACACACAGACACAGATACACAAACACAGACATACACACAAACACGCGCACACACACACACAGACATATACACACAAACGCATACACAAACACACACACACATACACACACACACACACGCACATACACAGATGCACACACACAAACATACACACATACAGTACACACACACACACAGACAAACATACACACACACACAGATGCGCACACACAAACACACACTAACAAAACATATTTATCTTGGATATACACAAAGTGCTGGAGAAACTCAACAGGTCAGGCAGCATCTCTAGAGAAGGTGACGTTCCTGACCCGCTTAATTTCTCCAGCACTTTGCGTCTGTCTTTGGTATAAACCAGCATCTGCAATTCTTTGTTTCTAGATTTATCTGGGAGCTTAATCATCTCAATGCTACATTACTCAGGGTCATATTTAGCACATGTGCAATAAATTTCTTGCTAGAAGAGTGCAATGTGGAACCATTATTGCAAATTTCTGCACTCGTGAGTTTGTAGCAAGAAAACAGGGCGTTCAGCCCACCAAGTCCATGCCGACCATCGATCCCTGTTCACACTAGTTCTACGTTATCCAACTTTCTCATCCACTCTTACACATGAAAGGCAATTTTACAGAAATTGTAACATTTCAGTTCAGATCAATGACCCAATTCAAGTGGATGGGGCTCTGCGAGATGGCCGGTTAAAAGACACAAACCTATCTCATCTCCCAGTTCAGCAGAAGTGATGTGTGTCCCTGATCCCAGCACAGTGCAAGGTGAATAGTGAACGGTGGTGGTTTGTGAGGTCTGGCACATTCCTGACCTCCAACACACTTGGAAGCTGTGTAGGAAGGAACTGCAGATGCTGGTTTACACCGAAGATAGACGTAAAAAGATGGAGTAACTCAGCGGGTCAGACGGCATCTCTGGAGTAAAGGAATGGGTGATGTTTCGGGTCGAGACCCTGCTTCAGACTAAGAGTCAGGGGAGAGGGAAACAAGAGATATAGATGGTGATGTGGGGAAATATGGAACAAATGAATGAAAGGTGTGCCAAAAAGTAATGATTTTTTAAAATTATTTTTTATTTTATTTTATTTTATTAGAAGTAAGTACAATAATGTGGCACCAAGGTGCCTAATATATATTGACAGGTTATATTTTATGTACAGCTTCTTCTTTTTTTTTAAATAATGAAAGAGAAAAAGAGAGAATAGATAAAAAGATAGAAAAACGTGTGATATATGGTGTGTGAAAAGGAAAAAGGGGTGAAAGAGGAAAAGTGAAGAAAAGAAGATAGAAAGAAAAAGAGTAGAAAGTAAGAGATTAAGGATGATAAAAGTAATGATGATAAAGGAATTATGGTTGGCTTTGTGCTAAGTGATGGATGGTCAGCACGGTCTCGGTGGGTCGAAGGGCCTGTTTCCATGCTGTATCTTAAATATCAATCAATCAAAATCTCTGACTCTTCCTGAGTGGACATGGACTACCAGGGCCATAACAGTCTGAAGAAGTGTCCCAATCTGAAACGTGGCCTGTCCATGTCCTCCAGAGATGCTGCCTGACCTGCTGAGTTACTCCAGCACATTTGGCTCTGTTAAATCTGGGGTTTGTCTGAAAAGGAACACGCAGTATAATTTTACAGGATCCATTTTTCACCACAAACACATGGTGAAGTGGGAAGAGTTTTCATGTGTGGGATGTTCGATTGGCAATAGTGCGTTCAGTATCAAAATCGCCCTGCAACTCTACACATGCCCACATGGTGTCAGTGTTGCACTTACGTGCACAAGAATTATAATTACAGAAATCTGTAACAAGTAAGTGGCCTAATGCTGATGAAATGCTGTCAGAGTTGGGTTCTGTGAATTATCTATGCCTGTCCTTGACTGACAATGAAATTACTTAAAGGAACTTTGACTTCGCGTGTACAAATAAATATTTAAGGTGGTCCCAGGCTGAAGTAACAATTAAGACACAAGGAACTGTAGATGCTGATTTATAAAGAAAGACACTAAGTACTGGAGTCAGGCAGCATCTCTGGAGTACATGGATCCATGACTTTTTGGGTCGGGACACTTCTTGTGCCTTTCTCTGGGTGGTGCAGTGGTAGAGTTGTTACAGCGCCAGAGAGCTGGGATTGATCCTGGGATTGTCTGTACGGAGTTTGTGCGTTCTCCCCGTGATCGAGTGGGTTGTCTCCGGGATCTTCGGTTTCCTCTCACACTCCAAAGACGTACCGGTTTGTAGGTTAATTGGCTTGGTAGAATTGTAAAATTGTCCCTAGTGTGAGTAGGGTAGTGTTAGTGTGTGGGGATTGCAGGTCAGTGCGGACTTGGTGGGCCGAAGGAACTGTTTCTGTGCCGTACCTCTAAACTAAACTAAACTGAATCATATATTCCCATAATTGTGCTAGATCCTTGTATGTGAAGAGAGAGAATCATCTGAAATGAAACTGGTAGGAATACACACAGGATCAATGAATTATGAAGGAATGGAGTGGGAAGGAACTGCAGATTCTGGTTTAAACTAAAGATAGACACACAAAGCTGGAGTAACTCAGCTGAAGTTGTCTCTTTATTGAATATATTTGTGTGGGGGAGACCCATGTTGAAACCTCAAGCCTAATGTCCCTTTAAGCTCGGCACATGCTGCTGCAACAAGAATTGAGACAGCAGCAGCCAACAACTTTGTTACAGAGAAAATATTTGATGGCACTTGACATTGATTCAAATGACGAGACATTGGGAGAAGGAGCCCAAAGCTTGGTTGGCACGGTGGCGCAGCTGGTAGAGCTGCTGCCTCACAGCGCCAGAGACCCAGGTTCGATCCTGACCTCAGTACTGTCTGCTTGGAGTGTGTGCGTTCTCCCTGTGACCACATGGGTTTTCTCTGGGTGCTCTGGTTTTATTTCACATCCCAAAGACGTGGAGGTTTGTAGGTTAATTGTTGGTAAATTGCCCCTAGTGTGCAGGGATTGGGTGAGAAACTGGTGTAACATGGAACTAGAAGATAGGCACAAAATATTGGAGCATCTCTGGAGAAAAAGGATAGGTGATGCTTTGGGTTGGGACCCTGCTTCCGGACATAGAACTAGTGTGAAAGAGTGAACGGGTGATCAATGGTCAGCATGGACTTGGTGGGCCAAAGGGCCTGGCTCCATGCTGTATCTCTAAACTAAACTAAACTAAACTAAACTAAAAGGTAAGCTTCAAACTCAGGGGCCAGTAAACTGAAGGCAGCAATGGTGTGGTAAAGGTGGCCATGCTGAACAAAGGGCCAGTGTTGACAGAGTGGCATAGGTCTTGGAAGACTGGAGAGCTAGGCAAAGTTGCAGAGGAAGGCAAGAGCAAGGTAATGAAGAGATTTGAGTTTGGGGCTGAAAATTTTAAAGGTAAGGTTGGTGTGGGATGAAGATTTCTGCAGATTGTGTGCAATCACTGGCACTGCCCTCCATTTCCCTTCACTGCTTTAAAATCAAAACTGGGACAGTGAAAGGTTCATGTGCCTGAACGCCATTATCATTCAGTCAACTTCAGTAGAACATCAGCGACTGTTATCATGCTGATTGTTCGGAGATCTCGCTGGGCACTTGTTGGTTCCTTTGTTTCCAATTTACCTTCGGTGATGAAACTTGGGAAAGTACTTCACCAGTTGTGAAGTTCATTGTAGCATCTCAGGGATGGGAAACAAGGTACACCAAGTCCACCCTTCCTTTTCTGATACCCAATGACACCACCATTGACTAAAGTACCTCCTTCCTTCCATACCTACACTGAGCTGGTTGAGGGTGCTGGTCCATTGTCAAACATTGAACAATGGTTCAAATGGTCATTGAACCACTGATCCAACTTCTACGATGAATCTCACCTCAGTCACTCCCTCTTCTCCCCTCTCCCATCAGGCAAGACGTACAGAAGTGTGAAAACGCACACCTCCAGATTCAGGGACAGTTTCATCCCAGCTGTTATCAGGCAACTGAATCATCCTACCAACAGATAGAGAGCAGTCCAGACCTACCATCTACCTCTGGAGACCATCGGACTATCTTTGATCGGACTTCACTGGTACTTATCTTGCGCGAAACGCCATTCACATTATTTCATTTATCATGTATTTGTACACTGTGGAAGGCTCGATTGTAACCATGTGTTGTCTTCCCGCTGACTGGTTAGCACAGAACAAAAGCTTTTCACTGTACCACAGTACACGTGACAATAAGCTAAACTCAAACTCAAACGCAATCGAATCCATTGGCACTTTGGGGTACGTCTTTAATTTATGAATATATTGTTCATTGTGTCAACGAGTGTCATGGGGCGGCAGAAATAGGCGGCACAATAGCGCAGTCGTAGACTTGCAGACTCACAGCACCAGAGATCCGGGTTCGATCCTGACTACGGGTGCTGACTGTACAAAGTTTGTGCGTTCTCCGTGTGGGTTTTCTCCAGGTGCTTCAGTTTCCTCCCACACTCCCAAGAGGCAAACAGGTTTGCAGGTTAATGGGCTTTGGTAAAAATTCTAAATTGTGCCTAGTGTGTGTAGGATAATGCTAGTGTATGGGGATGATCACTGGTCGGAGTGGACTCGATGGGCCGAAGGGCCTGTTTCCACGCTGTATCTCTAAAGTCTAAAGAATGTGCTATTCTTCATGTACCAAAGCATCCATAGCACATTCCCCCCACCCTCCCCCCATTCCCAGAAACGCTTCCCAGAAATGCAAGCATAGTTTTGTGTCATGATCTATGGCAGGGACAACTAACAGACAAACTATTATCTAAACGGAGGGAAACTGCAAATGAGTGCAGTACAGAGCAATGTAAGTGTTTTTCTATATGAAAAACAAGAAATATGCACACTAGCGCATCAAGCAATTAAGACAAATGGTGAGTAGACAAAAAATGCTGGAGAAACTCAGCGGGTGAGGCAGCTTCTATGGAGAAAAGGTGTAGGGCAACGTTTCTGGGTCGAGACCCTTCTTCAGACAAATGGTGAACTGGCTTTTATTGCTACGGTGTTTTAAAAGAGAAGTATTGTTATAATTGTTTGATATTAATGATATCAAAGCTGAAAACCAGTTTAGAGTTTTGGTCCATTTATTTAATTTAAGATTTGGGTTCAGGTTTATTATTCTCATATGTACCGAGGTACAGTGAAAAGCTTTATTTTGCATTCTATTCAATCACATCGGATAATACTATACATCAATACAATGGTGTCAAACTCAAGTACAATTGGGAGAGCAGAGATGTTGCCTGACCTGCTGAGTTACTCCAGCACCTTGTGGCCATTTGCAGTGGAGGTTGATGCCTGGATTAGGGGGTATTAACAACAAGGAGATGTTAGACAGGCTGGGGAAGTTTTCTGTGGAATGCTGGAGTTTAAGGGGAATCCTGATGGATGTATATAAAATGATGAGAGGAATACACAGGGTAGATAATCAGAACCTTTTTCCCAGGGTGGAAGCATTAAATACTAGAGGGCACAGCTTTAAAGTGAGAGAGACAAAGTTTAAAAGAGATGTGCATGGCAAGGGTTTACAGTGAGTGCCTGGAACACGCTGCCAGGGGTAGTGGTTGATAGCAGCATTTAAGACTTTTAGATAGGCACATGGATATGCAATGAGTGGAGGGGTATGGGATATGTGCATGCAGATAAGAACTGGTTTAGTTTCGTTCAGAGATACAGCACGGAAACAGGCCCTTCGGCCCACCGGGTCCGTGCCGAGCAGCGGTCCCTGCACAGTAACACCATCCTACACCCACTAGGGACAATTTTTACATTTTACCAAGCCAATTAACCTACAAACCTGTACGTCTTTGGAGTGTGGGAGGAAACGGAAGATCTCGGAGAAAACCCACGTGATCACGGGGAGAAGGTACAAACTCCGTACAGACAGCACCCGTAGTCGGGATCGAACCCGGGTCTCCGGCGCTGCATTCTCTTTAAGGCAGCAACTCTACCGCTGTGCCACCATGACCACCCTTGTGCTGAACATGATGGTCTTGGCATCATGTTCGGCACAGACATTATTGGCCGAAGGTCCTGTTCTGTGTAAGCCTTGGACTAACTAAGCCTGCAAATTCATTGTCGTCAGAATTGCTCAGTTATGATGCAGTGCTTCTGAAGACTCTGTGGGAACAGACTCTCGCCGATGAGCTTTTCCTTGTCTCCAGCCCTAGGATGCACCACAGGACAGGGTGGCATAGTGGCACAGCGGGTAGAGCTGCTGCCTCACAGCACCACGGACCCGGGTACAATCCTGACCTCCGATGCCGTCTGTGTGAAGTTTGCACATTCTCCCTGTGACCGCCTGGGTTTCCTCCCACATCCCAAATACATGCATGTCTGTAGATTAATTAGCATCTGTAAATGGGCCCCTAGTGTGTAGGGAGTGGATGAGAAAATGGGATAACATTGTACTAATGCGAACGGGTGAGGGAATTGCCAGCGCGGGCTCGGTGGGCCGAAGGGCCTGTTTCCATGCTGTATCTTAAATATCAATCAATCAAGATCTCTGGCTCTTCCTGAGTGGACTTGGACTACCAAAGCCATAACAGTTTGAAGAAGGGTCCTAATCTGAAAACTGGCCTATCCATGTTATCCAGAGATGCTGCCTGAACTGCTGAATTACTCCAGCACTTTATGTCTAGTTTTGTAAACTAGCATCTGCAGTTCATTGTTTCTACAAGGCCCTTGCATTGCTTCCTTTGGTGAAATGTGCATTGAATGAATGTGTCAGGAGCTTAATGGTGGAGAAAATTCTCTCCATCGGTATGTTCTGGTCATCCAGGCAGGTCACTTGCAGCTCATTTTTTTGAAAAGAGGGGAATTTATCCATGTGACTGTTCCAAGGTGACCATATTTTCTCATAATCATCATAATCATACTTTATTAGCCAATTATGTTTTGCAACATACAAGGATTTTTTGCCATATAGTCGTACCATTTAAAAGCAACAGAACACACAAAATACATTTTAACATAAACATCCACCACAGTGACTCCTCCACAATCCTCACTGCGATGGAAGGCAAAATAAAGTTCAATCTCTTCCCTTCTTTGTTCTCCCACGATCAGGGGGCCTCGAGCCCTCCGTTGATGGGACAATCTTGGCTCCCGTAGCCGGTGGTCGGGCCCTCCGCATCGGGGTGATCAAGCTCCTGCATCGGGGGGGAATCTCAGCTCCCCCGCGCCGGGCGATCGACCCCGGGTCGGGGCTGGTCGAACCTTCTGCGTCGTATGGAGCTTCCCGACATCGATCTCTACCCGAGACCGCAATCTCCTCGATGGTGAAATCAGCAGGCCGCGGTTGGAACGTCGATCCCAGGCAAGGTATCGGCTCCGATGGTAAGTCCACGGCCCTGCGGTCCCGAGAAAGGCCTCCAGCTCCATGATGTTAGGCCGCAGAGCGACAGGAGATACAATCTGGAAAACAATCGCAAACAAAGTAAGAGATTGAAAATAGTTTCCCCCGACCCCCTTTCGCACCCCCCACATAATACAAACCAGACAACATTAACACAAACTTTAAAAACACATTAAAAATAACGAAAAAAAAGACAAAAAGACAGACAGACTGTTGGCGAGGCTGCCATCGTGCGGCGCCCCCTGCTCCAATTAATGTAGACAATGCTTGTTTAGATTAGTTTAGTTTATTGTCACGTGTACCGAGGTACAGTAAAAAGCTTTTGTTGTGCTATCCATTCAGCAGAAAGACAATACATGATTACAATCGAGCCACTTACAGTGTATAGATACATGATAAGGGAATAACGTTCAGTGCAAGGTGAAGCCAGTAAAGTCTGATCAAGGAAAGTCCGAGGGTCACCAAAGAGGTAGATAGTAGTTCAGCACTGCTCTCTGGTTGTGGTAGGATGATTCAGTTGCCTGATAACAGCTGGGATGAAATTGTCCCTGAATCTGGAGGTGTGGTATATAATACAATGGGTACAATGCAGGAAGTGATACCATTAGGTGTGTGACGCAAGGAAAATATCTGGCATGCTATTATGAATAATCCATGGAAGTTCCAGGTCCAATATTATGTCTGGTACAGCTTCCACTGGAGGATGATCTCTCATCTGATCTACTCTACATGAAGTTGAAATTAGAGTGCATGCTGAAAGCTGCATCAAAGGTGCATTTTCCAGGTTCAATCGGATTGGAAAGGTGGAACTGCGTGAGGCCTTGGCTTCTGCAATAATCAAATAAAGGCACAATCTCGCTGCCTTTCACTCCACAAATGTTTTTCGTTGATGAACACAACTCACAATCACTCCCTCCCTCCCTCCCTCCCCCCCCCCCCCCACCCCACCCCACCCCCAACTAAAAACCAGGGCGGCAGAGTGGAATGCGATGAATAGCAGTTCCAAGTGGAACCTAAATCATTTTAAAGACAAACTGGCAAAATAAACGATAGGGTGGATGAAATATAACGAATACTCAGTAAATGTCAATCCCATGATTTTATGAGGGAAATCCAGCCACGGGAAGCAGGAATAAATGCTGGAGGTTCGTGAACCGTGGGAGTGAATGCTTGATTGAATTACAGTCTTGTAACTTGCTGCCTGCCTTCTGCCTGCTATCCTATATATATGAATTCTGTTCATAAAAACCTAGATGTAAACATTTCTGTTATCTGCACTCTTCCCCACCGGGACTTCATTAGAAGTTTATTTTCCCTCCAAGTTAAAGCCAAGGAATTATTTTCAGAGTGGGAGTTGATTCCAGATCTTGGCATTAGCTGGGGCTTACTCCATACTACGGAATATTTACAGAAACCTTAATATCTGTGTGTTTTGGCATTGCTTTCTACTATCAGTATTTTCAGTATCATCTGCACTTATTATTTGTAACTAAACATGAAAACAGCCTTGTCCCCATCTTCAAAAACACTGACAGTACGCGCGGTGGTACTTTATCATTCTTCCTCACACGAGCAAGAGCCATGGAACCACGGACTGAGATTGTGACCTCCATCCTTGTCTCCTTGGTTCGCCATCGGGGCCACACAGTGATGCAGCAGTTAGTCCTGCTCCATCGAACCAGGTTTGATCCTGACTTTGAATGCCATCTATGTAATGGTTGCATGCTCTCTCTGCGACTGGGTGGATTTCAAGTCAAGTTCAATCGAGGTCATTGTCACATGCATCGGTGAGTTTAGATTAGGAGGTACAGCGAAAAGCTTTGTTTTGCATGCTATCCAAACAGGTCAGATGCACCAGTTTTAAATACAATCAAGTCAAACTCAAGTACAATAGGTAGGGCAAATAGGAAGATATAGTTCTCAGCATTGTGGCACATTAGTTACGTAGACAAAGCTTAATGTCTGCAACGGGGTAGAGATGAATCGGACGGTACCCTAGCTTATGGAAGGACCGTTCCATGCCTTAAAACTGAATAAAATAAATACGTTCACACGTTATAGGACCAGAATTAGGCTGGACTAACTCAGCAGGCCAGGCAGTAGCTTTGGAGAACATGCATAGGTTACCTCAACGGAGATGCGATTTTTCTCCGTGTGGCGATTTTTCTCCGTCCCCCCCCGCGGCCTACAACGTGGAGTGGTGCGGCCTTTCCCGGAGACCAGCCCGGAGCCTCAAGCCCAGGGTGCGGTGCGGACTTACCATCGCGGAGCCTGGGTTCTTTTGTCGAGGATCGCCAGTGTTGGAGGTCCGACCGCGGGGCCTGTGGACTTTAACACCGTGAAGCAGCGGTCTCCTGTAAGAAGTGGCCGATTCGGGAGCTCCATGCCGTGGAGTGTTCCGATCTGTCCCGATGGCGGAGTTTTAATCATCCCGCCGAGAGGGCTTGAACAGCGGACAGTCGGTGACGGCAAGTGCGGAGGGTTGAATGCTCCGACCACGGGCGAACAAAGGAGGAAGATGACTGAGCTTTATTGCCTTCCATCACTTGAGGAATGTTGATTCCACTGTGGTGGATGTTTATGTTAAACTTTATTTTATGTGCCGTAGGTATTTTTGCTTTTCACTTAGTACGGCTGTATGGTAAATGAAATTTCACTGAACCTTAATTGGTACAAGTGACATTTAAATTGAACCTTGAATCTAGGTGACGATTCAGGCCGGAGCTCTTCTTCAGACTGTATGGGAATATGGAGGGGGGTTAAAACGGTTTGCAACCGGCAGGTCATGGTGGACTGAATGCAAATGTTTGGAGATGTAGTTTTGACTTTAGTCTTTAGAGGCCAATGCAAAGCTGACTGCATGTGGCTCTAACACTGCTCGTGTTAGTCTTACCACTGTAAGTGTTAATCAGTCTGACTTTTCTTCAGTAAAAGCAAGGCCAGGGCTCTCTACGTGGAGAACCTCCTCCACATTGAGAGGGATTGTATATCAACCGCGGGATTCTTGAATATCCAGGAGTGCAGTGATACTAGTCTCAGTCATCTCCTCCCGTACATCTGAATTTTCCTTCCCCACCAATCCAACTTTTTCAAAACCCCATTCAAAACCTGAGAGAAACCTTTGATCACATCCAATACTTTCTCTCTCAGATAGGCAATGAGTGGTGGAGCAACTCAGTGTCTGGGGGGGAAAGGACGGGTGACATTTCAGGTTGGGACCCTTCCCCAGACTCTCTCTCAGTCTCTCTCAGTTAGGCCTCAGTTGATAGTAAAATCGATAACTCTGAAGATGTTGGAAATTTGAAATAAAAATGGAAGACACTGGAAATATTCAGCGGGTCAGGCGGCATCTATGGAAAATGAAGCAGAGACACAGGTCAGGCAGCTTCTTCTGTGTGGCTGGCACAGTGGTGCAACAGTAGAGTTGCTGCCTCTTACAGCAGCAGGGTTGATCCTGACTAAGGGTGCTGCCTGTATGGAGCTTGTACGTTCTCCATGTGACTACGTGAGTCTTCTCTGAGTGTTCCTCCCACATTCCAAAGCTGTGCAAGTTTGTAGGTTAATTGGCTTCCCTAGGGTGCAGGATAGAACTAGTGTACAGGTGATCGATGGTCAGCATGGATGCCTGTTTTCACACTGTCTCTCTAAAGCTAAAGACCTTTCATCCCAACTGGGAAGGATTTTCTACCTGAAGGTTAAGTGTTTCTCTTTCCACAGAAGCTGCCTGACCTGGGCATTTCTAGCACTCTCTTGTTTAATGTCATCTCAGATCCAGAAAGATTGGTGTTGAAACCAATGTTCTTTACAAAAGGCAGGCCGTAGATAGGAATGTTCAGTGAACCTTTGTAACTTTGTTGGCATGTGACTATAAAGTATCATTGAATCATTGAATCATTGAATCATGGACGATAATTTGCTGCTTCCGCATTATTTTAGGCCTTCAAAATCAGGCTTAGATTTTAGACTTTAGACTGTAGAGATACAGCGTGGAAACAGCCCTTTGGCCCACTGAGTCCGCGCCGAACAGTGATCACCCCGTACGCTAACACAATAGACAAAAGACAATAGACAATAAGTACAGGAGTAGTACATTCGGCCCTTCGAACCATTAAATGTGATCATGGCTGATCATCCCCAATCAGTACCCCATTCCTGCCTTCTCCCCACATCCCCTGACTCCACTATCTATAAGAGCCCTATCTAGCTCTCTCTTGAAAGTATCCAGAGAAACAGCCTCCACCGCCCTCTGAGGCAGAGAACTATCCTACACACTATCCTACACACTAGGGATAATTTACAATTTTGCTGAAGCCAATTAATTTACAAACCTGTACGACTTTGGAGTGTGGAAAGAATCCGATGCACACAGAGAAAACCCACGCGGTCATGGGGAGAACATACAAACTCCGTACAGACAGCACCCATAGACAGGATCGAAACAGGGTCGAGGTGCTGTAAGGCAGCAACTCCACCGCTGCACCACCGTGCCACCCAAAGTGTTGTAAGTAGCATTTGACAGCCATAAGTTCCAAGATTCAAGCTTGTTTAATTGTATGTACTAGTGGGCAGTGGGCAGGTGCTATAGACCTGCACGGGAAGGTAGACGCTCCTGCCCCCACGAGTCTCGGGCAGATTGGGCTCGTCAGCCTGGGAAGGCAGTCCATCTAGGAGAGGGAAAGCTCTGATTTAAAACCTCCACTGTCTTGTGGCCATATCCAGTCATGGAAAAGGCTCCAGGAGTAAACCTCAAGAAAATCCGGAGTCGGAGCCCCTAAGGCAGTTCGTCGTTGTCTACAACCTCGCTCTGGCAGCTCCTGCGACAGCGCTGGTGCCAAACTGTAACGGCCCTGCTGTTCCTTTGGATCGATCAGCGACGTGGAGAGGGGGGACGTGCTGCATGGGCAACAGCCTGTCCTCCATATGACATCGCCCAGGCTTGCATCGGACCAGGATGCATCACCCATGGTCAATCATGACCGAGAGGGGCCGACTTACTTGCAACTGGCAACGGAACAATTGTACTGGCAACGGAACAATGAAATTCTTAATTTACTGCAGCATAACAGGTTTGAAATTGCAGATAATATAGAATAATATAGAATAATCAAAACCTCTCATCCTTCTAGTCCCCAGTGAATACAGACCAAGAGCCATCAAACGCTACTCATACATTAACACAATCATCCCCGGGAACATTCTCATAAACCTCCTCTGGACCCACTCCAACACCAGCACATCTTTCCTCAGATATGGGGCCCAAAATTGCTCACAATATTGTGGAATAAATTATTACTCATAGTACTTAAGTAACTATTATAGTGCAGAAACTGAAATCCATAGTGCAACCAAAGACCAACTCCACATACATAGCAGCGGTAGAGTTGCTGCCTCACAGCGCATGCCACCCGGGTTCGATCTTGCATACAGGTGCTATCTGTACGGAGTTTGCACGTTCTCCCCGTGACCACGTGGGTTTTCTCCGGGTGCTCCGGTTTCTCTTTGTTTGTAGGTTAATTCCGGTTTGTAGGTTAATTTGGCTTGGCTAAAAATTGTAATTTGTCCCTAGTGTGTAGGATGGTGTTAGTGTATGGGGATCGCTGGCCGGCGCGGACTCAGTGGGCCAAAGGGCCTGTTTCCATGCTGTATCTCTAAACTAAACTAAATTATACACAATTAAATCTGTAACCAAATCCTTGGAGCAGTCGGACAATGCATAGAGTGAGGTTCCCTGATTCTCTGTACACCTAAGCCAAGATTTCTCAAAAATCCTTCCTTCAGAATAATGATTCATTTCCAACAATTGGTATAATTATAATTATACAGCAAAAACCCAGCAGCTCGTATAGGTTTTCTGAAGCAGGTGAATCATTGTGTTATGCGGCATATCATTGTCACAACTAGTTTGCAGAATACTTTGCTACTAATGTATAATGTTACTCGACTTTAAAGATTAGTTGAAAAGTGATAGCAGACACTGTGTGACCTATCAATTTTTAAGATGTGGTAAAAGAAAATCAAAAGAATCCTTTTTCAGTTAAAACTCCGTGGTCCTTATAATTGCAGTCAACACGTTTTTCTGACAATTTCAAAGTCAACCTTTGTCCCAAACCAGGTACTTGGCTCAAGTCTCTTTATACAAAAAGGTTTTTATTTTCTTTCCATGGGACTCCTTGTTGAGGTTCAGTGAATTGTTTGTACAGAATAATATTCTCTTTGTTCATTGAACAAACAAACCTGAAGAAAGTGAAAACTGTCTCTTGGCTGAAGGCGTATGAATTGTTGGCTCGCGTTCACTGCCTAGGGCTCAAGATACTCAGTAAATGTCCATTCCCTCTCCCTTTTCACTATGAAAATGCATTTCAATTTGAGTAATTAAGTGGACCTACCCCAAAGCACAATCCTCTTAGTCTTATAAAACGTTCCATTTAATGAAGTGATAAAGACAGAAGACAGATTGCTATTCAATCATTCCTTTCTTCTCAGTTGTGTTTCTATACGCTGAACCCAAGGCTAATTCCAAAATCGCAGTCTAGCCCTCGGAGACATCCAGCCAAGTACACGGCAGTCACGTTGACACCTATGACCTGAGCACATGAAAAGGGTTTTTTCCCGCGACATGCAGCTGAACTGATAGCAAGTGATTGCACATCAAAAAGCTGCTGCTATGAACTGACTCTGGTGCCGTCATCAGCTGATTGCCTCATCTAATCATCCCAGTTCCACTCTGGGGTTGTTCCAGGGCTGAGTGTTCAAGCTGCCGGTAGAGCACAACAAAGTGTGTAGGTGGAGCTGTAGGTGACCACTCAACAGAATCAGGATTCTTCAAAGAGAAGCTGGAACTGGTTATAGAAAAATGCACAACGTTCACTGTCACTGTGTTCTGAAATGGGGTTTTTTCCTATCTAAGTTTCAGCTATCTTGCTTAATGTTGCTCATTTAGTTTAGTTTAATTTAAAGATACAGCATGGAAACATGCCCTACATATGTTTGCAGGTCCTTGTACACCTTAAAAGTATGTTTATGGATTGAGTTGGGGTTTAAGAACTATCAAGAGTTTATGAAGTGGTACATTCGCAGTTTGTATTGCTGGCGCCAAAGTAGAGATGGTTGAAAACTTCAAATTCCTAGGAATTAATGTCACCATCAAATTTTCCTGGACCACCCATATTGAAGCAAAGACCAAGAAAGCACAGCAATGTCTCCACTTCCTGAGAAGGCTTAGGAAGGTCGGCATGTCCCCTACAACTCTCACCAACTTCTACAGATGCGCCATAGAAAGCGTTTTATCAGGATGCATCACAGCTCCATTTGGAAACAGCTCCATCCAAGACCGCAAGAAATTGCAGCGAATTGTGGACGCAGCCCGGACCATCACACAAACCAACCTCCCTTCCATTGACTCCATTTATAACCCATGCCGCATCGGCAAGGCCAGCAGCATTATCAAGGACGAGTTGCACCCCGGCCACTCCCTCTTCTCCCCTCTCCCATCAGGTAAAAGGTATAGAAGTGTGAAAACGCACACCTTCAGATTCAGGGACAGTTTCTTCCCAGCTGTTATTAGGCCACTGAATCATCCCACCACAACTAGAGAGCAGTCCTGAACTACTATCTACCGCATTGGTAACCCACAGGCTATCCTTGATCGGAATTTGCTGGCTTCACCTTGCCCTGAACGTTATTCCCTTATCATGTATTTATACACTGTAAATAGCTTGATTGTAATCATGTATTGTCTTTCTTCTGACTGGATAGCACGCAACAAAAACAAAAGCTTTTCACTGTACCTCAGTACACGTGTCAATAAATTAAACTGATCTATCTGAAGAAGGGTCTCGACCCGAAACGTCACCCATTCCTTCTCTCCAGAGATGCTGCCTATCCTGCTGAGTTACTCCAGCTTTTTGTATCTACCTTTCCGTGTTCATGTTCGTTTCCTTGGTATTTGCTCACATAATCGCTGATTCAGTAACTTCATTCACTATTTGCCCTGGTTGCATTGATTATTTCCACAACCCAACCCAATGAGACCTGATTATATGTGTCAGGTTTACATTTAAATTAAAGAATTACAAGACCTCTGGCTCAAGTTGGATTGGTTTGGCTCTTCATAAAAAAATGCAAGCAGTATTTTATTAGAGCATGCCAGGATCTGGCTAGGTTTGCAAACTGCCTCTGCTGAAAATCTGAATGGAAAATAGAGATCTCTGGGATTATCGGATAGATTAGGCAGCATCAGCATCTGCAGCAAGAGAAACAGACTTGGTATTTTGAATCAATGCCCATTCCCTGGAATAGTATGGAATTTGGATCTGGAGAACTATCAGAAAGAGTAAATGTCCACATACCTAAATGTGGTTTGGATTGGCTGAGGCCTGGAATCTAGTTCGGTTTCAGTCTTGTACTGAATGGATCTCAAATGAATCCACAACCTCAAACTTGCTGAAGCTTTGATATATTTGTTAGTTACTGTAACCTATTTGATTCCACCAATACTTTATTTTGTCAATGGTAACAGTTAATTTTACTTCGGAGTCACGTGAGTGACTACGTGAAGAAGACCCGTCAGGGCGCATGCGCCTCATTACGTCGGTCGCATTGGCGCAGACAAGCTGGGAGGAACAGTTCTCCAGCGGTAAGTTAGAAAAATCCTGCAGGTAAGTTTAAACTTACTTTTCAGGTTGTCCATTGCAGGAATCATTTTCTCAGGTTCCTGCTGGACATGGGAAAAATTCAGCAAAACCCGGTGGACCGCGGAGAAATTGTGGACCGCGGGGATGTCGGCTTCGGACCGCGGGAGTGCGGTAGCAGGCTGCCGGTGGGTTTTGCTGGTTGAGTCGCGGACAGAACGGTCTGCGACTCCCGAGGTTTAATTCAGGCCGCGGGTTTTTTGTAGACCGCGGATTAAGCAAGCTGCGGTCACGATAGAGGTGGCTGTTAGGCTTGTTATTTCGAGTCGCTGACAGGCAGGTCAGCGACTCCAGAGATATGTTTTAAATATGGGGCCGCGGGGTTTCTCTAGACCGCGGGGATACCGGGTACGGTCCACGGTAAAGTGAGGAGCCGGTGGCCGTCGGATTTCTTGTTAGAGTCGCTGACAGTAAGGTCAGCGACTCCCGAGGGGAGGTGCAGACTGAGCGTGGTCGTCGGGTTACTACCCGGCTCATTGAGGCAAGGACCCCGACTTTGGCAGCCCATATGAGTTTGAACTATGTGGAGCCTGGCCAGGAGGGTCCCCTCTGTTATATATGTATGTCCTCAGTGGAGAGGAGGAAGGTCTCAGGGCTGCTTATTAATTCCTCAGTGGAGAGGAGTACAAAAGGTCAGTGTGTGGCTGACTCCAACCCCAACTCAGGAAGTGAGATTAGTGGTTTATCACCCTTATGTGTCGAGGTGAAAAAGTAGCATTTTCTGCTAATTCTGAGGAGGTTTCAGGTTGCCCTCCAAATTAAAGACAAACGCAATTTGGGAAGCGTTCAAAAGGGTAGACATTATAGTTACCACTTGGTCACATTGTGACTATTATACTGAGATAGATGATTATCATTTATTCAATTAAGGAGATGGGAAGCCTTGTAGAGCTGTATTATCAGTCACCTGTGGGAGTTACACCAGGTGGCGTCATAGTAATTGCTGCTCATTAAAAGGGACTGTGCACGGTTTCTTCCCCAAGACGCCGGATTACTCATATTAAAAGAAAATAAATCCCAGGTTTAACTGGGATGGGCGTCTTCATTCACATAAATGTCTTTGCCTATGACAAATAATTGTTAAGTTTGTTCCAGCATTTCCCACTATGTCTGATGTACGGGGGCCAGAGGTGCTCCAATTCTTCCCTATAGACAGCGTTGGCATCGGGAAGGAGCACGATTTGGAGTCGCTAGCACGTGCAGCCTGTTTGGGGAAGGAGGATACCAACAGAGTATCGAATTGCATGGCTAGTCCTGGCGGCTGCTGTAGGCAGCGACCTGATAACCCAACTCAGAGTGAGTGCCAAGCCAGGGGTATCAATGTCAGACAACATTGCGTCTCGTTGCAATTCAAGAACGCTCCATCGTAAGGCATGTCAGGCAGCAACACCTAGTAAAGGGTTGCAAAAGTCCCCCCACTCAAGGGTCGGAGTGGTCGAGAGAGTGCTACAGGAGGATGCACATGTGCCTGAAGCAAAACCTGTTTGTAGGGTTGTCATTCCTCCCACTTGGTGCACCACAGTGGTCGAGATAGTGCTAAAATACATGCACACATGCCCGAGGTGATGCCTAGTAAAGGGTTGCCAAAAATTTCTCCCACTCAAATGGCGGAGTGGTCGAGAGAGTGCTTCAGGAGTATGCACATGGGCCTGAAGCAACACCTGTTTGCAGGGCTGCCATTACTCCCACTCGAGATGGTGCTAAAATACATGCACACAGGCATGGGGCAGCTCCTGTTGCAGGTTGCATAAGTCCTCCCACGTGGATGTACAGCGGATGAAGATGGAGCCACACACATATGTGATAAGATTGTGGTGAATGGAGTCGAACAACATGCTTGGTACAGAGGCATGTACAAGCAAATGGAGGAGATGGATGGTGATACCTGCTTCAGCTTCGATAAGTCCCACTCTAAAAGAGTGTCTAAGGTTAGTATGGATTAACTACAAATAGAAATCCAAACATGGCTATGTGCCGGGATCCCATGCTGAATGCATGAGGGTAAGCAGTGGGCGTTTGCCTCTAAAATTGCTGCTCAGTCGCTGATTGCTGATCCATCCAGAGAAATCCAAATTAACACCTGTCTATTTGGGTCACAATTGATTCAATTAAGTGCTCTGCCCAGGGAAAAAGGGTAGAGCTAATTGACAGCTGTATCAAGCTAATTAAGGCATTAAGGATACATTCAGGTCGTTATAATAGACCTATGCAGTTATCAGTAAAGACTATTCTGATTTGCAATGGTGGATTCACCATGTGTCCAGGAGTTATAGCAAGGTAATGCTTGACCAGCCTTCCATGATTTTGAAGATGAATGTCAGTGCACTCGGGTGGGGTGTCGCGGATACGAGTTTCAACTGTGGAGGCAGATGGACTGAGCAAGAGGCATCGTTTCTGCAGACATGGGCAATTAACTATTAAGAGGTTTTTATGGACAAGGCTTATTGCTCTAACAAATGTAATCTGCATGTTCAGTTTCAGATTGACAATACTACGCAAGTGGCATATATATTAATCACATCGGTGGAATCAAGTCGGTGTTTTGTGACAGATTGGCTAATCAAATTTGGGCCTGGTGCATTGGAAAATATATTTCAGCTATTTATCTACCAGGTAGATTCTACATAGTAGCAGATGCCAAGTCACGAAAGTTCCATGACAACATAGATTGAATGTTCAACAAGGAGGTGTTCAATAATATAGTACTTGGATATGAATGCCAGATATCGATTTGTTTTGCATCAAGGTCAACCATCAGATGCCTAAATAGGTTTCATGGAAACCAGACCAGGTGGCAGTTGCAATTAATACTTTGACATTGAGGTGGTATGTTTTATATATTTTCCTACCATTTTGCTTAATAGGTCGAAGTCTGCATGAAATCAAGCAGGATGCCGCTTTTGGGGTGCTTGTAATACCTAATTGGGCATCGACCCCTCCCTCTGCAACTGGATACTGGACTTTCTAACCAACAGACCCCAGTCTGTTAGGTTAGACAAGCACACCTTTTCAACCCTCACCCTGAACACTGGCGTTCCACAGGGCTGTGTGCTGAGCCCCCTCCTCTACTCCCTCTTCACCTACGACTGCACACCTGTACATGGTACTAACACCATCATCAAGTATGCAGATGATACAACGGTGATTGGCCTCATCAGCAACAACGCTGACAACAACCTGGCCCTTAACTCCAAGAAGACCAAGGAGCTCATTGTGGACTTCAGGAAGTCTAGGGGCGACACGCACACCCCCATCCACATTAACGGGACAGAGGTGGAACGTGTTTCCAGCTTCAGGTTCCTGGGGGTCAACATCTCCGATGACCTCTCTTGGACCAACAATACCTCAACTCTGGTCAAGAAGGCTCACCAGTGTCTCTTCTTCCTGAGGAGACTAAAGAAGGTCGATCTGTCTCCTCAGATTCTGGTGAACTTCTACCGCTACACCATCGAGAGCATCCTTACCAACTGCATCACAGTATGGTATGGCAACTGCTCTGTCTCCGACCGGAAAGCACTGCAGAGGGTGGTGAAAATTGCCCAACGCATCACCGGTTCCTCACTCCCCTCCATTGAGTCTGTCCAAAGCAAGCGTTGTCTGTGAAGGGCGCTCAGCATCGCCAAGGACTGCTCTCACCCCAACCACAGACTGTTTACCCTCCTACCATCCGGGAGGCGCTACAGGTCTCTCCGTTGCCGGACCAGCAGGTCCAGGAACAGCTTCTTCCCTGCGGCGGTTACACTACTTAACACTGTACCTCGGTGACTGCCAATCACTCCCCCCCCCCCGGACACTCGTCCCACCAGGATTTATTAGATTTATTTATTTACTGCTCATATTTATGTCGCTCTTCTAGAGAGATGCTAACTGCATTTCGTTGTCTCTGTACTGTACACTGCACAATGACAATAAAGTTGAACCTGAACCTAATTGGCCGAATCAAGCATGGTTTCCCTTTGAGGTTACAGTTAGGGATCCAACCTCTTTTTGGTGGTTCCCAAGCGTAGGAATTGACTGGAGCATCCGCTAACACGGGAAAGTCATCTGTTATGTGATTGTATTGACTTGTTAGTTTGCAGGTTTTAAGAAGGCCATAACTGAAGCAAGGACTGTCTGGGTTTACGGTGGACATGCTCACTGTAGCCTGGAGAAAGAGTACTCAAAAGGGGTATATTACTTATGTAAAAAAATGGGAGCAATATTGTGTACAAAATAATATTGACTATAATACTACAGGTATTGTGGATATTTTAGAGTTCCTGTTGACACTCTATGATGATGAGGGGCTCAGTTATAGCACCATTAATACAGCTTTAAGTGCTTTGTCATCGTATGGTTTGGATGGGGTCAGGAAAGATCCTATTGAGTTTCATCATATCATAGCTGGATTGATGAAAGGAATTTCAACTCTAAACCTCCTAAACCCAGGTATATGGCGATCTGGGATGTAAGTGAATTCCTCAAGATGTTTCGACAGTAGGTTCCTGGCATCTCTCTGAATTTGCCAAACTAATCATGAAAGTGGTTATGCTCTTGGCTAGGTTCAGCATAGCAAGTGCAGATTTTGAAAAACTTCTGCTGGACAGGATGGAAGTTGCTGAAGAGAATGTTATGTTATATAATTGCATCCTGTTTAAGCAGAGCAGGCCAGGTGTCACAGGGTTGTTAATATTGTGTTTCAGCATCACTAACTGATCCATGGTTATGTGTAATGGCACATTTATTTTCATTATATTGGAGCTATAAAGACCTTAAGAAATGCGGAAACAGCATTGTTTATCAGTTACATGAAGCATCACAGGAGAGTTTTAGTACAGAATTTCTCAAGGTGGTTTAAAGCAAATGTTGCTTAAGATAGGTATTAACACTGAAGTGTATATATCCTTTTTTCCACTAGTGCAGTAGCAACGTCGTCGGCTAGGGCGATGGATGTTCACAGCGGCCATATTTTTATAGGTGCCGGGTGGTCAAATTAATTTTTTTAAAACTTTTTTTAATTTGACCATTGGCCGATCGGAGAGAGGCTGTTTGCAAATCCAGTATTAAGTCCTGTTTAGTTCCCCTGGGATAGACGGGTTACTGTTTGTTTTGATTATTCAAATCAATTGTTACTGCATGATATTATCATTTCATGTTTAACGCATTTTTGATTGTTTCTCATCGAAAGTCAATCAATGCAGTGAGGCCGAGATTTGGATCTACGGCATAAAATCACAGAGCTTTGAAATCTTCACGTAGTCACTCACGTGACTCCGAAGTAAAGTAGTAAGATTAAACGAGAACTTACCAGTTTGAAGTTTGATCTTTATTTTATGAGGAGTTATGTTGGTGATTACGCCCCGCCCAACCCTCTCTCATAAAAAAGGTCATATGGTAGTTCCCATGTTGCTCATCTTAATATGTTACTTCAATTATTGTGTTGCCTGTGATTTCATACCACTGCTTTGAAGATTGACGCGCATGCGCCCTGACGGGTCTTCTTCACGTAATCACCAACGTAACTCCTCATAAAATAAAGATCAAACTTCAAACTGGTAAGTTCTCGTTTAATCTTACTATTCTACATTCTCCAAATATAATAGAAACATAGGAAATAGGTGCAGGAGTAGGCCATTCACCTTTGAGCCAGCACCGCCAACCACCATCATGGCTGATCATCCAAAATCAGTACCCCATTCCTACTTTCTCCCCATATACCTTGATTCCTTTAGCCCTAAGAGCTATATCTAACTCTGTCTTGAAAACATCCAATGAATTTACCTCCACTGCCTTCTGTGGCAGAGAACTCCACAGATTCACAACTCTCTGGGTGAAAACGTTTTTCCTCATCTCAGTCCTAAATGGCCTACCCCTTATTCTTACACTGACCCCTGGTTCTGGACTCCCCCAACATTGGGAACATTTTTCCTGCTTCTAGCCTGTCCAATCCCTTAAGAATTTTATATGTTCCTATTAGAATGTTTCTATAATGGCATGGATTTCCACCAAGTTGCTCACTGCCTGTGTTAGCTGCTCACTGCCCGTGCCACCACTGTTGCTTACAGCAGTATCCCAGCGCAGTTATGGACCCTTCTGCCCACAATGTCTGTGCCGAACGTGATGCCAAGTTAAACTGGTCTCATCTGCCTGAACATGATCCATGTCCATCTAATGCCTATGGACGGCTTGATTATAATCATGTATAGTCTTTCCACTGACTGGTATAGTACGCAACAAATAAGCTTTTCGCTGTACATGTGACAATAAACGAAAGTAAACTAAACTAAACTTCCATGTGCCTATCTAAAAGCCTGTTTGGCCTTTGAGGGTATAAACAACACTATCTTCATCCATGCTTAATAAAGACACAGTAGAACCAAATCCTTCGACAAACGTCTCGGGAGGCACAGCAGCGGTAGAGTTGCTGCCTTACAGCGCTAGAGACCCGGGTTCAATCCTGACTATGGATGCTGTTTGTACGGAATTTGTACGTTTACCCTGTGACCATGTGTGTTTTCTCTGGGTGCTCCGGTTTCCTCCCACATTCCAAAGGCGTACAACGTTTGCAGATTAATTAGCTTGGTAAAATTGTAAATTGTCCCTTGTGTGTAGGATAGTCCTACCTTGTGTGTAGGATAGTGGGGACCGCTGGTCGGCACAGACACAATGGGCTGAAGGGCCTGTTTCCACGCTGTATTTAAAGACTGTATCTTTCAAGTCTTCTGTGATCAGTGATTCATCTTGGGGAGCCCCATTGTGAGACTGGAATGATTAATTTTGAGTGATGAGGCATACGCAGTGTGGTGTGGGATGGGCTTACAATGCTAAAACACTGGTTTACATTGAGGCCTTTTTTCCCTCCACAGAAGTATGAAGAAAATAAATGTTACTCATTGCATAAAAAAACGTTAAGAAGAAGAACAAGGGCAGCATGGTGGCGTAGCGGCAGAGTGTCTGCCTTACAGCGCCAGAAACCCGTGACCTGCGTGGGTTTTCCATGAGATCTTGATCATGGGTGTTGTCTGTACAGAGTTTGTACGATCTCCTCGTGACCAGCGTGGGTTTCCGCTGAGATGTTCGGTTTCCTCCCACACTCCAAAGACGCACAGGTTTGTAGGTTAATTGGCTCGGTATAAATATTTTAAAAAATTGTCCCTAGTGTGTGTAGAGTAGTGTTTTTTTTGTTGTTGTTGTTGTTTTTGTTTTTGTTTTTTTGTTTTTAATCAACTAGATTTTAATATTGATAAATGTATTGTGATTTTATGTCCTGTAAGGTGTCCTTGGGTGTCCAGAAAGGCGCCAGCAAATAAAATTCATTATTATTATTATTATTATTAATGTGCAGGAATCGCTGTTCGGTGCGGACATGGTGGGCCAAATGGCCTGTTTCCGTGCTGTATCTCTAAAAACTAAAAAATATATAGTGACGCAGCATAAATGGAACAATTTACCTGCTCAGGTGATTGGGAAAATAACTCATTGTATTTCTGAACAAAATCAAGGATTCCACCTCATGTTTTTGCCAATATTTTTCCTTCAATCAACACTGCCTTGGCAGAAAGTTAGTTTACAAAGAAGTTTAATGAAACTAGACTTTAGTTGTGATTGCGACCTATCAACTTATCAATTAGCCATTGGCTGCAGTATAAAGTATATATTATATATTATATATTATATATTATATATATATTAATATAATAATATAATAATATAATAATATATATATATTATTCCATGAGATATAAAAATATATATATATATATATATATATATATATATATATATATATATATATATATATATATATATATATATATATATATAGCACCACAATCGAATGCTGAAGTCTATACACACCTCAATCTGCGGTGTTTATACCATGTTAATTATACATAATTATTGTGCCAACATTTGTCACTTTGAAGCAATTCTCTGCCATGCATACAGCTTGAACTGAAAATTCCCACAGCAGTAATAAATGCATTTGTATATGAAGGTAAACTAAACTAAACTTCCATGTGCCTATCTAAAAGTTTGTTTGGCCTTTGAGGGTATAAACAACACTATCTTTATCCATGCTTAATAAAGACACAGTAGAACCAAATCTCTCGACAAACTTCTCAGGCGGCACAGCAGCGGTGGAGCTGCTGCCTTACAGTGCCTGAGACCCAGGTTCGATCCTGACTACGGGTGCAGTCCGTACGGAATGTGTATGTTTACCCTGTGACCACGTGTGTTTTCCCCGGGTGCTCCGGTTTCCTCCCACATTCCAAAGGTGTACAGGTTTGCAGCGCCAGTGATCTGGGTTCTATCCTGACCTCGGGTGCTGTCTGAGTGAGATTTGCACTTTCTCCATGTGACCATGTGGGTTTTCTCTGGGTGCTCTTGTTTCCTCCCACATCCCAAAGATGTGCAGGTTTGCAGGTTACTTGGCTTCTGTTAATTGCCCCTTAGTGTGTAGGGAGTGGATGAGAAACTGGATTACATAGAACTAGAGTGAACAGCTAATCGGTGTGGACCTGGTAAGCCCGTTTCCATGCTACATCACTGAACTTAACTAATACTAAACAAATCTCATGTAATGATCCCCTAAGCACCAATTAAATAGCATCCTTATATAAATATTAATATTAATAATAAACAGTATTAAGGACTTCAGTTTTGCAATCTTCACGTGCCATGTCATTCAATATCCTCCCATGTTATGAGCCATGAATCTTTATGTGTATCTGAGATCAGTTTACAAGGGAGGAAATAAGTTGCTGGAGAACTGCCCTGGTTGTGCAGAGCTAGAGCTTTACTTGGGATGAGTGACTCAGCCCAGTCTAACTGTTGGGCCAAACCCAGAGAACATGAGCCCAGCTCTGAAACCCAAATGTGGCCCAGTGCTGACCTCCTTATCTGTTTGGGTGGAAACTGTAACTCATCCGTTTTATACAACTTGCAAATCTAAACTCAGCAAAGGCAAACTGGCCAGGTTTGGATAAGTTCTAGCTTTCAGATTTCTACTGTCCTTATAACATTATTGCCATGGACAAACACCAGCCAAAAGTTGAGTCCAGTCAAGAATGATTAATTGTCATATGTATCGGCAACTGAACAATGAAATTCTTATTTGCTGCAGCTTAACTGGCCCATTAATCCAATAACACATAATAAACATGTAATAATCAATAATACAATGAATTAATAACAGTAATATGAGGCAACCATAATAATGCAAAACCAAAGTCCATCGTGCAAACAGAAACACAGTCCAAAGAAAATCCTAGTTGCTGGAGTAGGAGTTAGTGTCATGTGGTGTCCAAGGCCAGCACAAGCGTTAAAGTTGCTGCCTTACAGCAACAGAGAACTGGGTTCAATCCTGATGATGGGCGCTGTCTGTACGGAGTTTGTACGTTCTCCCAGTGACCACGTGGGTTTACTTCAGGTGCCCCGGTTTCCTCCCACATTCTGATGGGTGTCAGGGGTTCTGGGGTGAAGGCAGGAGAATGGGGTTAGGAGGGAGAAATAGATCAGCCATGATTAAATGGCGGAGTAGACTTGATGGGCAGAATGGCCTAATTCTGCTCCTATCACTTATGACCTTATGACATTTTGTGACTAAAGTGATTAAGGAATATGTTCAGATTGGAAGTAACTTACATTTCTCACTATATCACTAACATTATCCATATAAGGTTTTTCTATCAGTGCCTATAGTGGCCTAACTCTGCTCCTATCTCTTATGATGTTATGATCTTATGATTCCAAAGGCGTGCAGATTTGTAGGTTAATTGGCTTCCGTAAATCGTAAATTGTCCCTAGTGTGTCAGATGGTGCTTGTGTATGGGGTGATCAATGGTCGGCGCGGACTCAGTGGGCCGAAAGGTCTTTTTCCATGCTGCAAAGCTAAAGCTTGGGGAAGAAGATGTTCTTGAATCTGATGGTCACTGTTTTCAGGCTCCTGCACCTTCTTCCCATTGGTAGAAGCAAAATGAGAGTGGGCCAGGGTGGTGTGGCTCTCTGATGAGATTGGAGCAGTTACATTGTGGGACTCACTTAAACATAGATTGTAGAACAACATGGTGCTGGAACAGGCCCTTCAGCTCATGATATCTCTGCTCAACACTATGCCAAATTAGTTCTACCTGTATGTGATCCATATCCCTCCATTCCCTGCATATAGATGTGCCTACCTAAAAACCTCTTAAACACAATATCGTATCTGCTTCCATTATCTCTTGAACTAAACGTTATTCCCTTTATCGTGTATCTGTATACTGTGGGTGGCTTGATTGTAATCATGTATGGTCTTTCCGCTGACTGGTTAGCACACAACACAAGCTTTTCACTGTACCTCGGTACACATGTCAATAAACTAAACTCATCACCATCACCCTCTGTGTAAAACTTGCCCCTCATAGGATCCATGATTTACAACACTGTGGAGCTTTTGGTTCTCCCACAGACACTGCGATTCTAACCGTAGCACCATCCACTCCTTTGTCCATCCCTTCTGGGTTGATTGCATCATAACATGGTGTTGTGTGTTCCGTGGCACTCCCATATCATGAAACTATATCAATATGTGATTCGCTGACTAAAGAATATTGTAAATATAGCACATTCATGTTAGGGGCAGAATTAGACCACATGCCCATCAACTCCACTCCACCATTCAATCATGGCTGATCTATCTTTCCCTCTCGACCCCTTCTCCTGCTTCACCTCATAACCCCTGACACTCGTACTAATCAAGAGTCTGTCAAACACTGCCTTAAAAATAGCCAATGACTTGGCCTCCACGGGTTTCTGTGGCAATGATTCACCACCCTCTGACTAAAGAAATTCCTCCTCATCTCCTTTCTAAAGGGGTTGTCCCACTGCGGTGACCTAATCTGTGAGTTCAGAAGAATGTCTTCGACCTTCAAGCTCGAGGGCACTCGCCTGGAAAACCTCGAGCTGGATCGATCGTCAGCGATGAAACCGCGAGCTGGATCGACCGACCACACACACAAACACATCGCAAAGGTGGGGGCCAGGGAAAGCGGGGGAGCGCTGTCTGAAATTCACACCCGCGATGAAGAGGAAGGTAAAAGACGGCTGCACAGTGTACGGTAAGTCCTTTAGAGAGCGCGGGGGGGGGAGAGGAGGGGGAAGAAGGGGGGGGAAGACGGGGGGGGGGGAAGAACGGGGGTGGGAAGGGAGAAGGGGGGGAGGAGAACACTTTTAAGAAGTCAGACAATGTTTAATAAAATTTAGCGGGCATTTTTACTTACCGGTCGGTTTTCCTTGGTCCTGAAAACTCCAATGAGCCAATTAAAATGCCCGGTCAGCGAAGGAGATTGCCTACGGATGTCCACGACTGCCTGTAACTAAATAGTGACCCCACTCCACTGCACTACGAGTTAAAAAGAACCATGCCGACCAATCTTTACTTGCGGAAAATTTTTCAACATGCTGAAAATCTTTCCTCGACCTAGCTGAGGCCGCGAGTATGCGGGAATTTCCTTCGAGCATGAAGGAGAGTTCCAGTGATCTCATAGGACCTCCTAGGACCACGTGTCGACCATGCTGTGAGTTTGAGTCGAGGGCAAACACCTCTAAACACGCAGATTAGGTCGCCGCAGTGGGACAGCCCCTTAAAGGTACATCCTTTTATTCTGAGGCAATGGCCTCTGGGCCTAGACTCTCCCACCAGTGGAAACATCCTCTCCACAGCCACTTTATCCAGGCATTTCACTATTCAGTAAATGTGGTTCTACTGACTGAACTAACTGGTAATGTAACTTTTTTATTGTTTCATTTCTTGTTCTGACCTATAACTTGCATAATTGTTCAGACTGAAAGATCACTGGAGTCTCCACTCTGCAGAAAGGCAAATCCAATTTCAGCAAAGGTGCACTATTTAAGCCGGAATTTCCAGGGTGGGGATGGGTGGGGTGGAGGGTTGGGTAATAAGTAATGGATAATGCCTTGCTTACCTCCATGCTTCACCTTTAGTCACCCCTGGATCGCCATGGAGACATGTCCCAATTTATTGCTGAGAATAAAATATAGAGAAGCCAAAATTCTATATTTACTACTTCGGTAAAATTCAAACTGCGACCGTGACAGGGATGCTGACATTTTCAGCAAGAGATATGTAGCAAAGCAAATGCTATACCATAGAACATAGAACAGTACAGCACAGGTACAGACAATGTCTGTGCCGAACATGATTTAGTTTAGTTTAGTTTAGTTTATAGATACAGTGCGGAAACAGGCCCTTTGGCCTACCGAGTCCACACCTTCAAGTGATCATAAGATCATAAGTGCTAGGAGCAGAATTAGGCCATTCGGCCCATCAAGTCTACTCCGCCATTCAATCATGGCTGATCTATCTCTCCCTCCTAACCCCATTCTCCTGCCTTCTCCCCATAACCTCTGACACCTGTACTAATCACGAATCTATCTACAGTATCTCTGCCTTAACTGCGCACAGTGATCACCCCGTACACTAGCACTACCCTACACATAGGGACAATTTACAATTTTTACTGAAGCCAAGCTAACCTACAAACCTGTACATCTTTGATGCCATTGTTGAAACAGTTTGGAGTGAGTTCTGCCTAGTATGGGTTCAGGCATTTAGATGAAGCATTAAGTTGAAGTACCTTTGCATTCTCCCTGATGGGAATAGGGATCCCATGCATTCACTGGAGGAAGGTCACTGGAGGCTGTGCCAGAGTTTATCCTAAAATCATTGTGATTGAACTGAATATCAGGTGATTGTCACATTTCCATTTGCAGTACTTCGCTGAGTACAAATTAACTGTCAAACCAGCAATTGCTTTGCGATATTGATTAATTGTACGTGAAGTATTTAGAGTCCACTGCATGAAAGGTTCTTTTACTTCTTTCCTTCAGTTTTCAGTTTTAGTTCAGTTTCTGTCCGTCAGTTTTCTCTGTAGGAATTGAACTGCAGATGCTGGTTTAGACTGAAGATAGACACAAAGTGCTGGAGTGGGACAGGCAGCATCTCTTTTTTAGAAGGAACGGGTAATGTTAAGGGTTACTCCAGCACTTTGTGTCTATCTTCATTTTTCCCTGACATGCTGATTCTGGGTTTCGGAAATAACAGTAAAAATAATGAATAAAAAGTTGCAAAAGAAAATTTTAAAAACATTAAATGAAACATTATAGAAACATTAACAATCCCATTCACTTATATTAGGAGTAGCTTTTTATGTTTAACAAGTAAACACATTTTAAATAAATTGAGTAATACATAATATTTAAAATAAAGAAGTGTCCTCAAAGTATTTAATTTAGTTTAGTTTAGAGATACTGTGCGGAAACGTCCCTTTAGCCCACCGAGTCTGTGCCGGCCAGCGATCTCAGCAGACCAACGCTATTCTACACACAATAGGAAAAATGTACAATTTTACTGAAGCCAAATAACCTACCGACCCTATGTGTCTTTGGAGTGTGGGAGGAAACCGGAGCACCCAGTGAAAACCTATGCAGGTCACGGGGACAATGTACAAACTCCATACAGACAGCTCCCGTAGACGGGATTGAATCCGGGTCCCCGGCACTGTAAGGCAGCAACTCTACTGCTGCGCCACCGTGCCTCTCATAAACCGGCATTAAAAAGTACTTGCCATTTATTTTTTTACTGTGTCCTTTCTGAGACCTTGAACTAGTCACTAATAGTTTTTGGTTTATGCACTGTCTCTGAAATAACACCCCTCGTGCCCACTAGACATGATGGAAAAACATCCCTGTTTGCAACTGAGGAAACCTGCTATTAACCCAAAGCCCTGGGAATCACTTAATCAATGGAGAAGCTCTCCAACCTTTCAATGAACTGGACTTAAACAGAGGTGCCGCTTGGAAATAGAGCTTTGCAGCACAAAACCCTCATCATTCACGTGCTAGAGGGTAGACTTCAAGAAAAAAAAAGGCCGTAAAGAATAAAAATTAAAAGCGTAATGGAGGAGAACAAAGGTTGCATTAAAACTATTAATTAGTGTATGCTAGATGAAGCTGAAATATTAATTTTCACTTCAGCCAGAAAAGTATCACCAAAGATATAAATTTCAATTCGAGAGAAATTATGTTAAAACATTCCTTACTCAGGGAAAGATAAATTTGTACTTTTAAATCTGGAAGGGAGGACAGAGACAGTACAATTTCAGGCCCATTGAAGAAAAAGCTGGTTGATAATCGTGGAGGAATTAGATTACAAATGTCCTTCAGTTTTCTTAACTTTCGTTTACTTTAGTTTAGTTTGGAGATACAGAGTGGAAACAGGCCCTTCAGCTCATTGAACCCCTTATCCTTCGATGCTCTACCTAATCAAGAACGCTATTGATGGCTGCCTCCGCCTACAGTCTGGTTATCTTTTTTTATTTTTTGTTATATTTAAAGTATGTTCTTGTTTTTTTTAAAGTATTTTATGTGGGGGAAAGGAGTATGGTAAGGTGGAAACAGTCCTTCAGTCACTTCCTGGCGAGGATGCGACTATTATTCGAGTCGCGTCCTCGCCCCCCTCCTCGTGGCCTACTAACTGGATTGGCGCGGCCTTTCCTGCCGGGGACCGGCCAAAGCTTCAGCAGCGGCGGCGCAGCACTGGATTCACATGCGGAGCGGGCGATGCCTCACCTGGGATCGCCGTTTAAAGGTCCAGGGTGCTGGGCCTGCTGCTTTAACATCGCGGAGCTGGGGTTTGCGGAGCTCCCAACGCGGGCGGCGCTGAACAACATCGCGGAGTCCTGGGGCCCTTTGCCCGGGGTCGCCAGCGTGAATCTCCGCCCAGCTCGGCCTGTGGACTTCGGGAACAGCGGACTCCAGTGGGAGGTGGCCGATCCACAAGCTGAGGATGTTCTACCTTTCGACATCGGGGTTCCAGCGTTCCCGGCGAGAGTACCTGAGCATCGGGCCGCCCGTAGCGGCGACTGCGGTGGGCTCGGGAGGCCCCCATCGGGGAACATGTTTGTGTTGTGGACTACTGTGTTTTTGTGCATTTTTTTTTAAATTATTTGTATGACTAAGGAAAATAGCATTTTGATGTCTCTTAATTGAAGACAATGATAATAAATTGAATCAATTCAAATCAAATCAGTCAAATCACTGAAGAAAGGTTTCGGCCCATAACGTTGCCTATTTCCTTCGCTCCATAGATGCTGCTGCACCCGCTAAATTTCTCCAGCATTTTTGTCTACAGTCAAATCAATCTCCACTTTAAAAATACTGAGTGACTTGGCTTTCTCTGCTGCCTGTGATAATGAATTCCACAAATTCACCACCCTCTGGCTAAAGAAATTCCTCCCCATCTCCATTCTAAAGGTACGTCCTTTCTAAAGGCTGTGCCCTCTGGTCCTAGACTCTTCCACAGCTGTGTCCCAGACACATCCACTCTATCTACGCATTTCATTATCCAGTAAGTTGCAATAAGATCCCCCTCATCCTTCTAAACATCAGTGACTGCAACACCAGAATCGGCCCTTCGACCCACATGTCTGGGCTGAACATGATACCAAGCTAAACTAATCTCATCTACCTACACATAATCCATGCCACTCCATTCCCTGCATATCCATGTGCCGGTAATGGATAATGCTAAAGATCCATCAATAGATAAACATAATAAAATAATAATTTTAAAATTTAAATTAAATAAATTATTATCTGCCAAACTTATAAGACTTTTTCAAATTACAAAACAAGAGCACTTTGAATTTGGGGATAAACCGCATAAACTTTTGGCTCGCCAGCTAAAAAAACGAGAAAAGGAATATACTATACCAAAGATCAAATCAGATAAAGGGGAATTATTAACAACACCGAAGGATATTAATAAAAGATTTGCGCAATTTTACGAGAATTTGTATACATCTAAAACGATAATTGATTCCAATAATATCACAAAGTTCTTGGATACCTGTAATCTTCCAAAGTTAGAGCTGAAGGAACAAGAGGAACTGGGTGCACAAATCTCAATTAAGGAATTAGAAGATACAATAAACTCACTAAAAAATGGAAAAACACCAGGCCCTGATGGATTTACTAATGAATTTTATAAAAACTTTTATGATAAAATAATACCAAGATTACAAAAAATGTACCAATACGCTTTTAATAAACGAATACTACCTGATACATTAGCGGAATCAACGATTACATTAATACCTAAGAAAAATAAGGATTTAGAAGAACCTGGCTCATATAGAGCTATAGCATTGTTAAACACAGATCAAAAAATATTAGCGAAAACATTAGCCAGAAGATTAAGTAAATACATTAGTAAATTAATAAACCCAGATCAGACAGGGTTTATCCCTAAGAGATACTCTTCTAATAATATGAGACGTCTACTCAACATAATGCACTCACACAAATCTGAAGATCAAGAATTATCAATTATTTCGCTGGATGCTGAAAAAGCATTTGATCAAGTAGAATGGAATTATATGGATAAAGTATTACAAAAATTTCAACTGGGAGAGAATTTTATTTTATGGATTAAGTTACTATATAACAAACCTACAGCTAGAATACTTACTAATAACATATTATCCTCGAAATTTCAACTATCAAGGGGAAATAGACAAGGATGCTCATTATCACCACAGCTGTTTGCTCTCATTATTGAACCGCTAGCAGAAAAAATTAGAATACACCCTGATATTCATGGATATAATACTAAAGACTCATATAATAAAATATCTTTATACGCGGATGATATATTATTGTATATTACAAAACCTCAAATCACTATACCAAATATATTAAATTTAATTGAAGACTTCGGATCTTTTTCTGGATATAGAATAAATTGGAATAAAAGTGAAATTATGTCAATAAAACCGAAAGATTCAACACATCTTTTAAAATTCCCTTTTAAAATAGCTACAGAAAAATTTAAATATTTGGGAATCGAAATTACCAGAGCCAGGGCAAATTTTGACCCCCTACTTAATAAACTGAATACATTAATTAAATTCTGGAAAACGCTTCCGATGTCTTTAATAGGCCGAATAAACGCAATAAAAATGATCTTTTTACCACAAATTTTATACCTATTTCAATCAATTCCTATATACTTACCTAAGAAGTTTTTTAAAAAACTCGACTCAGATATCACTAATTTTATATGGGACTATAAATCACATAGAATACAAAAAACCCATCTGAATAAATCTAAAGTATTGGGGGGTCTAGCACTACCCAATTTTATGTATTATTATTGGTCAGTAAATATTAAAAACATGATTCAACTGATGGATAACTCCGCCCAGCAAGTAGACTGGATTGTAATGGAGAAAGAGGATTGCTCCTCTAGAAACATTGGAGCGATCCTCCTCTCTCCAATGAAATTGAATAACATAAACTATAATAAGAACCCAATTATTCATAGTACAATCCGTATTTGGAAACAAATAAAACAAAATTTAAAATTAAGAAACTTATCACTTTTATTACCTATAGTCAATAACCCTTCGTTTAGCCCTTCTATTATAGATAAAGCTTATACACAATGGGATAGACTAGGAATTAAAACGCTTGGTGACTTGTATGAAACTGGAAAATTACTTTCATTTCAACAATTACAAATAAAATATAAACTCGGAAATAATCAATATTTTAAATACTTTCAAATATGCGACTATTTGAAAAAATATATAAAAGATCATCATAATAACCCAGCAGATGTACTGGACGAGGCAATGCAGATAAAAGCGGAATCAGCAAACTTAATATCATATTTGTACAATATTATCTTAAATGTACAAATACCATCTACGGAGGGTATCAGAAGAGACTGGGAACAAGAGTTAGCTATTAAAATTTCAAAGGAAAGTTGGAATGAATACTTATTAAAAGTACATAAATGCTCGATTAATGTAAGACACACTTTAATACAATTTAAAATTTTACATAGATTATATTATTCGAAAACTAAAATTCATAAAATTTTCCCAAACGTATCATCTATTTGTGATAAATGTCATCCCAAGAAGCAACTATAGCGCACTCATTTGTCTTCTGTACAAAAATTCAAAAATTTTGGAATGAAATTTTTGAAATCTTTACAAAGTTATTTAAAACAAGACTGATACCCAAAGCAGAATGGATTATCTTCGGAATAACGGAAGATGATCCAGAACTAAATGTGTTTCAAAAGAAATTAATGGATTATGGGTTAATAACTGGAAAAAAGCTAATTCTAAAATTTTGGAAGAAGGCTCCAATACCAACTATAAATATGTGGATTTCAAATATGTTTGAAACACTACACCTTGAAGAGATAAGACTCCTCCTAGCAGGTAAACCAGATCACTTCCGCCTGACGTGGTCTGCATTTATAGAATTATTACAAACATAGGGTGCAAAAGTACTTTAAAAAAATAAAAAATTGAGGTCGGGTAAGGGGGGATGATAGTTGAAGAGTTGGTATGTCCTATTTACGTGATGCTCAAAAAAAAAACATTTGTTTTTCTTTTTTTCTCTCTCTCTTTTCTTTTCTTAGGGCCTATTTCTTAACTCTTTTTCTTTTTGTTTTTAATTTCGCTCTCATAGGGTCTTCGTCCTTTTTTGTTGTTACATTTTCTACACTTTTCTACACTTGCACTTTTTCCTTCACTTTCTTCTCTCTTTCAATCTTTTCTTTCTTTAGTGTAAAAAAATAAATAAAGGGAGTACATTAATTGTAAGAAGATATAAATGACGAGTATTAATGTATGTGGCTGTGATGTAATGTACTTCTAATAAATAAAAATTAAAAAAAAAAAAAAAAAAAAAAAAAAAAAAAAAAAATCCATGTGCCGGTCTCATGGTCTCATAAATGCTACTAACATACCTGCCTCCACCACCACCCCTGTCAGTATATTCCAGGCTCCCACACTTCTGGGTGTAAAAAAACATGCTGCGTACATCTCCTTTAAACTTTTCCCCTTTCTCTGTGGATATGCAGAGAATGAAGGGGTACGGATTATAGGCAGACAAATGTCTTTGACATTTACACCCTGGGAAAAAGCTTCTGACTGTCTACCCCATCTATGTTTAGTTTTAGTTTAGAGATACTGTGCGGAAACAGGCCCTGAGTCCGCGCCGACCAGCGATCACCCCGTACACTTGCACGATCCTACACAGCCGGGACAATTTCCAATATTTAGCGATGCCAATTAACCTACAAACGTGTACATCTTTGGAGTGTGGGAGGAAACCGGAGCATCCGGAGAAAACCCATGCAGTTACGGGGAGAACGTGCAAACTCCGTACAGACAGCACCCGTAGTCAGGATCGAACAGAGGTCTCTGGCGCTGTGAGGCCGCAACTCTGCCACTGTGCCACCGTGCCAGCTTATGCCTCTCATAATTTTGTACACTTCTATCAAGTCTCCCCTCAGCCTCTGGCATTCCAGAGAAAACTTAATCGGACGAAAAACTGGCAAACAGTTGTGAATGCTTTAGATGCTATCAAGAGAGAGTTAGATTTAGCTCTTAGGACCAAGGGAATCAAGGGATATGGGAAAAAAGCCGGAACGAGGTATTGATTTTGGATGATCAGCCATGATCATATTGAGTGGCAGTGCTGGCTCGAAGGGCTGAATGGCCTACTGCTGTACCTATTTTCCATGCTTCTATGTTTCTATCATTTCAGTGGGACATGAAGATGTTTTTTTGCTTGTTCTTGTCCTATTTTCCTCATATACGAGGAGATTTGTTTTGATCTCGAGGGCAGAATTAAATAAAGCAATGAAAATGTTGATTGATGAGGTTTAGACTGGAGCTTGTAATGAACCAAGTAAATGGTGAATCTTAAAACCATATTCTAGCTGTATTTTGCTGTGCATGTGGTTTAGTTTTAGTTTAGAGATGCCGCTTGGGCCCAACGAGTTCGCACCGACCAGCGATCCACGCACATTAACACTATCTTACACACACTGGGGACAATTTACATTTATACCAAGCCAATTAACCTTCAAACCTGCACATCTTTGGAGTGTGGGAGGAAACCGAAGATCTTGGAGAAAACCCACGCAGGTCATGGGGAGAAGGTACAAACTCCGTTACACAGCACCAATAGTCAGGATCGAACCCAGGTCTCTGTACTGCCGCCCTGTACTGTTTTAAAAAAAAAACGCTGAACGCGTTACTTTAACTTTTTTACTTATAGATTTTTTTAGCTAGTATATCACAACAAATATATTAGGGTTTGGTGTTGATATCAAATCTTCTTTCATTGTCCCCCATCCTCTCCTGCACCGAGATGGGGGAAATCTTACCTTCGGCCAATAATCTGACACACACATCCCAGCAACATTAGTGAATACTGAAACCTTTGCTTCTACCTGTAAACAGCTTATTTTATAAGCACTTTGGAGTCAAGGAAATTGTGGCAGACATCGTTGAAAATTCATAGTGACTTAAGTTCTTCACCAAAATGGTGCAATGGTTCAATGGTACTTTATTGTCGAGTGTACCGAGGTACAGTGAAACCCATTTGTCCATGCAGTTTAGTACAAGTATCATTATACAAAAGCACATCTTAGATACAGTACAAGTGTATAGAAATAGTACCCTGAGACAGGAAACTGAAGATGTCGGAGAAAACCCACGCTGACATAAGGAGAACGTACAAACTCTGTACAATCAGGGATCAAACCCGAGTCTCTGGCGCTGTAAGGCAGTAGCTCTACCGCTACACCACCGTACCACCCCTGCAATGACGGAGGATCGGAATCAAAAAGTTCTAAGAGAGGTGCTGAATAAAGCCAGCAAATTGTTTATTATTTTACAAGCCTGGACCTAAAGAATTTTTCAGAGTGACTTCCTTGCTCTTATGCCTCAGTATCTGAAACCTAGGATCTAACACCAGCAATATTTCAAAGTATTTCTCATAAAGTGCTTGGAGCATCCTGAAATCAAGCAAGGCTCTACATAATTTCATGCCCTTTTTGTTGAAAGGCCCACACCACAACAGGTGTGAAACTGGATTGGACCTTTAATTGTTCAGCAGATCCACAAACCTCAATATCCCACTGGGGCGTGGGGCACGGTGACTCAGCGGTAGGGTTGCTGTCTGTACAGAGTTTGTACGTTCTCCACTTGATCGCGTGGGTTTTCTCCGAGAGCTCCAATTTCCTCCCACACTCCAAAGGCGTACAGGTTTGTAGGTTTAATTGGCTTTGGTAAGAATTGTAAATTGTCCCTAGTGTGCAGGATAGTGCAGGTATATGGGGATCGCTGGTCGGCACGGACCCATTGAGCCAAATGGCCTATTTCCGCGCTGCATCTCTAAGCTAAAGTAAACTAATCTAAACCAAACTGTGCCTGAAAAGATGCTGTCCATTTAAATGGTGCCTATGCGTTCTTCAAATATATTCATTGCAAGTTTTTCAACATGCCCTGTTTCTTTTGAACCATTTAACACAACTGACTGCTTGTACATATAAGGCAGATTAAATGGATTTGTGTGCAGGCCCTCTGAGACGTTATCTGGTCATCTGTTGAAACAACTGTGCTGTGAATTAAACAAAATTGCAAACATAGGAATTCCTAATACTTAATGAGTAGGAGCAAACAATCTGCGCTGTGGAGTTAAAATTGTTTCTCTTGTTTCTTGTTGGATCTCAGAAACATTATAGGAACAAGAGTGTATAGGAACAGGGGCTGACCTTCTGCCCTTCTGCCCTTCAAACTAGATCTGCCTTTCAGAGGGATCACGCACGGCAGGTTTACGTGCGGACTCCACTTTGTCATTTTTCCAGATTCAGAGGAGAAGGTAAGGCAGTGCAGGCTGGTACAGTGTCCTAGTGCGGAAACAGATGATGAATCATGTTTCAATTCAATGGAGGAACTCAGCAGGTCAGGCAGCATCTGAGGAGGGAACGGACAGATGATGCTTCAGGTTGGGACCCAGTTTAGTTTCAGTTTAGTTTATTGTCACATGTACCGAGGTACAGTGAAAAGCTTTTGTTGCGTGCTAACCAGTCAGCGGAAAGATAATACATGATTACAATCGAGCCATTTACAATGTATAGATACATGAGGGAATAACGTGAATAACTTTAGTGCAAGGTAAAGCCAGTAAAGTCCGATCAATGATGGTCCGAGGGTCTCCAATGAGGTGGACAGTAGTTCAGTATTACTCTCTAGTTCTGGTAGAATGATTCAGTTGCCTGATAACAGCTGGGAAGAAACTGTCCCTGAATCTGGAGGTGTGCGTTTTCACACTTCTATACCTTTTGCCCGATGGGAGAGGGGAGAAGAGGGAGCGGCTCATCCTTGATTATGTTGCTGGCCTTGTCGAGACTGCGTGAGGTATAAATGGAGTCAATGGAAGGGAGGTTGGTTTGTGTGATGACCTGGGCTGCGTCAACAGAAAACAGTAAGGTGCTTGTTCTATTTGGAGCTTGTTCTATCTTCCAAGTAAATGAGGAGAATTATCTGATTTCTGGGGTAACGAGTTAAAGAACACTATTTTTTTTGTTTAGAGATACAGCGTGGAAACAGGCCTTTCGGCCCACCGAGTCCGTGCCGGCCAGCAAAACCTGCATATTAACACTATCCTACACACACACACTAGGGACAATTTTTAGTTACCAAGCCAATTAACCTACAAACCTGTACGCCTTTTGGAGCGTGGGAGGAAACCGAAGATCTCGTAGAAAACCCACGCAGTCACAGGAAGAACGTACAAACTCCATGCAGGCAGCACCTGCAGTCGGGATTGAACCCGGGTCTCTGGCGCTGCAAGTGCTGTAAGGCAGCAATTCTACTGCTGCTCCATGATAATTTTGATGAATGTGGTTTTGGCAACAAGTTGTGATGAACCAAGTAAATTGAGGATATTAAAACTATGGTCAGGCTGTATTATACTGTGTGTGCACTGATAGAAAAACCTTATATGGATAATGTTAGTGATATAGTCAACAGTGAGAAATGTAAGTTACTTCCAATCTGATCATATTCCTTAATCACTTTAGTCACCAAATGTCATAAGGTCATAAGTGATAGGAGCAGAATTAGGCCATTCGGCCCATCAAGTCTACTCCACCATTCGATCATGGCTGATCTATCTCTCATTCCTAACCCCATTCTCCTGCCTTCTCCCCATAATCCCTGACTCCCATACTAATCAAGGAACTATCTATCTCCGCAATTAAAACGACCAATTGACTTGACCTCCACAGCCTTCTGGAGCCAAGAATTCCATAGATTCACCACCCTCTGACTAAAGAAATGCCTCCTCATCTCCTTCCTAAAGTAAAGTCCATTAATACTGAGGCTATACTTCTAGTCCTAGACTCTCCCGCTGGTGGAAACATCCTCTCCACATCCACGCTACCCAAGCCTTTCTGTATTTGGTAAGTCAAATGTCTAAATGTCTAAAAATGTCAAACTTCAAATTAACATTTGACATAGGATTGATTCCCATTCGTGCCAGGATGAGGTATATATCAGTAGCTTATAACGAATGGTGAGGTGGTGTAGTGCAGTGGTTATAGAGCTGCTGCCTCATAGCAACAATAGCACAGATTTTGGTGTGATTCTGGTGCTATCTATGTGGAGTCTGCCCTCTCGGAGAGGGCAGACTCCACATAGATAGCACCAGAATCACACCAAAATCTGCCCACAATGTCTGTGCCAAATAAGATACCAAGACCAACTCTGATCTGCCGGCACATAATCCATATCCCTCCATTTCCTGCATGTCCGTGTGCCTATCCGAAAGTCTCCTAAATGACGCTATTGTATCTGTCCTCACCACCACCACCCCAGGCTGCGCATTCCAGGCACTCACCAGCCTCTGTGTAAAATACTTGCCACATACATCACCTTTATACCTTGCTCCTTTCACCTTAAAGCTATGCTGTCTCGGATTTAATATTTCCATCCTGGGAAAAAGGTTCTGACTGTCTACCCTATCATACCTCTCTCATTTTTGATACTTCCACCAGGGCTCTCCTCAACCTCCAACATTCTGGGAAAACAAGCCAAGTCTGTCCAACCTCATACTTTAGCCAATCGTTCCTGTAGCTGAAACCCTCTAATCTAGGCCTCATACTTGCAACCTTTATCTACACCCTCTCTAAAGCCTCGAGTATCCTTCCTGTATTGGGGTGACCAGAACTGCGCACATTGCTCCAGATGCGGCCTAACCAGTCTTAAAAAGCTGCATCATGACTTTCTGACTTAAACTGAATGTCTTGACCAGTGAAGATAAGCATGCCTCCCACATCCCAAACATGAGCTTGGATTGTGGGTTAATTAGCAACTGTAAAATGTCAGGTACACAAAAATGCTGGAGAAACTCAGCGGGTGCAGCAGCATCTATGGAGCGAAGGAAATAGGTAACGTTTCGGGCCGAAACCCTTCTTCAGTCTGAAGAAGGGTTTCGGCCCGAAACTTTACCTATTTCCTTCGCTCCATAGATGCTGCTGCACCCGCTGAGTTTCTCCAGCATTTTTGTGTACCTTCGATTTTCCAGCATCTGCAATTCCTTCTTTAACACTGTAAAATGTCCGCAGTGTGTAGGCGAGTGGTAGCTCATGAGAGGGGCATCAATGCAGAGAGGTTGCTTCCAGGGGAAACAAGTAAGGTAGGTGATTGCTCTGATTGCTGGAATATATTCACTGAACTGACTGGCCTCCTCCTACGTTGGTCTGTGGACCTAAATGACCCTCAAAAGTTATCAGTCCACTACAACTTGCACAAGGGAAATACCAGCAAGAATTCTCATTCTAGTTAATTATTGCTGCCACTGATTGTGAAATAATTTCATGAATGAAGACACTCAGAGAGCATCATGATGTGTAGGAAGGAACTGCAGATGCTGGTTTACACTGAAGATAGACTCAAAATGCTGGAGTAACTTAGCGGGTCAGACAGCATCTCTGGAAAATAGGTGATGTTTCGGGTCGAGACCCTTCTTCGGACCCATAATGATGTATGCGTTCAGACCCATAATGTTGTATTGATGTTCAGATACATAATGGTGTATTGGCTGGTCTGTCCTGATGGTTAAACACTGTAATATGAACCTTTGCTCATATCAAATGTGGAGATGCTTTTGGAATGACATCCCAGGTGATTCGAAATGGGAAAGAACCCTAGTGTCTTTAATATTGGAACTGATTTATTCGGACTGATTTATATATTATAATGCTCATTTTAGCTCTGAGAGGACAATTATCCGTTACACATGTTTAATTTTAATTTTGCAATAATTTTGATCTTTTTCCATTTCAGCACCAAGAACTGCACAGTGCAGTATCTGTGTTTTATGTGGTATGACATTATCCCATAAAAGACTTGCCAAGGGTTACTTGTTCATAGCTAATGGCCAATCCATTAGCCTCATCCGAGCTACTTAAGCAGTGACAAGCTGACCGATATTGAAGTTTTATCTTTTTAACTCTGCATGTGCTCTTGGGTGATGAAGCCTCATGTATTTACCTATAATCCTGTACAAATTCACAAGTAAAAGGAGTAGAATTAGGCCATTCAGCCCATCGAGCCTACTCCGCCATTCAATCATGGCTGATCTCTGCCCTTTAATCCCATTTTTTCTGTCTTCTCCTCATAACCCTTGACACCCGTTCTAATCAAGAATTTGCCAACCCCCGCCTTAATAATATCCACTGACTCGGCCTCCACAGCCCTCTGTGGCAACGAGTTCCACAGATTAACTACCCTCTGACTAAAGTAGTTCCTCCTCACCTCCTTTCTAAAAGAGCACCCTTTAATACTGAGGCTATGACCTCTGGTCCTAGAATCTCCCACCAGTGGAAACATCCTCTCCACATCCACTCTATCTATGCCTTTCAATGTTCTGTAAGTTTCTGTAAATGAGGTACATCGGATACAATCCCACAGGGAGAGAGTACATCAGGAAAGTGGAAACTCTAGCATAGATAGGGTAGACAGTCAGAACTTTTTTTCCCCAAGATAAAGTTCTGGGCGGCATGGTGGCGCAGCAGTAGAGTTGCTGCCTTACAGTGCTAGGGACCTGGGTTTGATCCCGACTATGGGTGCTGTCTGTATAGTGTTTGTACGTTCTCCCCGTGACATGCGTGGGTTTTCTCTGGGATCTCCAGTTTCCTCACACACTCCAAAGACGTACAGGCTTGTAGGTTAACTGGCTTGGTATAATTGTAATTTGTCCCTAGTGTGTATAGGATTGTATTCGTGTGTGGGGATCGCTGGCCATCACGGACTCGGTGGGCCGAAGGGCCTGTTTCTGCAATGTATCTCTAAACATAAAACTAAAACTAAAGATGGAAATATCACACACTAGAAGGCGTAGCTTTAAAGTGAGCGGGGCAAAGTTTAATGGAGACGTGCCTGGCAAGTTCTTTATACAGAGGGTGGTGAGTTCTTGAAACGCACTGATGGTGGAAGCAGATACAATAGTGGTATTTAAGAGACTTTTGTATAGGCACATGGATAGGCAGGGAATGAAGGTATATGGATCACGTGCAGGCAGGAAGGGTTTGACGTGGCATCATATTCGGCACAGACATTGTGGGCTGAAGGGCCCGTTCCTGTGCTATACTGTTCTATGTTCTATGTACTGCTTCAAATTGGATAGGAATATTTGACAAAAATAATAGCTATCTTGAAAAGAAGCAACAGTAATGTTTGTCTACACATCTAGCTTCTTGTTTTCATTTTAAAAATAAACTTAAATTGTAATGAAAAATACATACTTTTCAAAACTCTTGATACATTGACCGTGTTATACCCAGTATTGTGAACACCTTCCTTTATCCTTACACATAGCATTGTTGCCACTTACAATACTTCAGGAGAAATAAAGACTGATATTGCTGTGGAGTCGTGAACAAGCCAAAGCACTTTGCAGTCAATGAAGCACTGAAGATTGCTCACTGTGGTAATGAAGAAAACTGGGCCACTAACATGTGCTCAGCTAACATGTGCTCGACACTGTCCAGGGACCCCAACAGTCCTTTCAGGTTAGGCAGAGGTTCACTTGCACCTCCTCCAACCTCATCTACTGTATCCGTTGTTTGAGATGTGGACTCTTATACATCGGCGAGACCAAACATAGACTGGGCGATCGTTTCGCTGAACACCTTCGTTCAGTCCGCCTGGACCTACCTGATCACTCGATGGCGTAACACTATAATTCTCCTTCCCATTCCCACACAAATCATTCTGTACTAGGTCTCCTCCATTGTCAGAGTAATGGCTAAAAGCAAATTGGAGGAACATCATCTTATATTTCGCTTGAGCTGCTTACAGCCTAGTGGTATGAATATTCATTTCTCTAACTTCAAATAACCCCTGCATTCCCTCTCTCTCCATCCCTTCTCCACCCAAGTCGCACCAGCTTCTCATTTTCACCCAACAAACAGCTAACAATGGCCTGTTTCCTTTATCATTGTTACTTTTTTGCATATATTTCCTTCATTGTTATATATCTCTCGACATCATCGTCTATATCTCTCATTTCCCTTTCCCGTGACTTTCAGTCTGAAGAAGGGTCTCGACCCGAAACATCGCCCATTCCTTCTCTCCCGGGATGCTGCCTGTCCCATTGAGTTACTCCAGCTTTTTGTGTATATCTTCAAATTATAAAGCCTTTGGATGAAAGTGAGTATTTTTGTCTGGATATCATTGTGAAAAATAGGTGGATATCCATTTGGCTGCGAGTGGTGGGGTTAGGTGCCAAATGAGTCAGTGCTGGGCCCTGTCATTTATAATTTCCATTAATGATTTAAAGTCGGAATCAAGTCCAAAAATACCATAGGTTGCAGGCAATGCTTGGTTGAGAACATTCACAAATGGTGAATGTCAATGTGGGTAGATTCATGCTCAAAGACTGGGGAGAACAAGACCACACCTGTCCAAGGACCACCTGCTGGCGCTTCCTTCACCATCTTGTTGCACTGCTTTACTCGGCTGAGGTATCTGGGTTTACTGCATGACCAAGAGTGTTGAACAGAGATAGACACAAAGTGCTGGAGTAATCCTACATCTATATCCTATATCTCTCGTTTCCCTTTCCCGTGGCTCTCAGTCTGAAGCAGGGTCTCGACCCGGAATGTTATCCATTCCTTCTCGCCAGAGATACTGCCTGTCCTGCTGAGTTACTCCAGCATTTTGTGTCTACCTCCCTCACCTGTATCCACCTGTCACTCACCAGGCTTTGTCCTGTGCCCCACCTCTATACCAGCTTTCTCTCTCCCACATCCATCAGTCTGTAGAAGGGCCCTAACACTGCCTACACTGTACATGTTCTCCTGAGATGCAGCCTGACCCATTGAGTTACTCCAGCACTTTGTATTCTTCCAAATGTCACAATCTCTATCTAGATGAATGGGTCTGATACCAAGAAGCTCTCAGCTGCTGATGGAGCCTGCAAGGCACTTTTGTTCGAAAAGAAGAGGATTAAATTTAATCCTGAGATTTAAATGGGATAGATAGAAATAAATTACCACCTTTAAAATGCAATTTAAATTTATCATGTTGACAACTATTCTCATCTCGCTACTACTATTGGGAAAAAGGCACAGGAACCTGAAAACCATGACCTCCGTCCGGGCTCAAAAACAATGCCTTCACTGCTACCAACAGAGTCTTGAACACTGCACAACAGTGATTCCAACCCTACCTCAGCAACTGTGACCTACTATTGACTCACCGGTCAGTGGGACCTCACCTGGAGGGCCTCTCGATCGCCGGGATTAGTAACCTGCCCTGAAGGCCCATCGGATGGTGGGGTCAGGAACCCGCCTGAAGGCTCGTCAGTCAACGGGACCCGTAACCTGCCCGAAGGCTCGTTGGACAGTGGGACTGGGAGGGAGCTGCAGACGTTGGACACAGGGGCGGCGTGGGCCGGAAGGAGGGTGAACCGGAGTAATGTCTCCGGCGCTATTAAGGACGGCTGCAGGAGGCGTTCCCAGGACACAAAGATGGCTGGGTGAGGAGAGGAGAGGGATGTCAGTTTGTGGCAACTTTTCCAATGCATCGAGCGGGTGGGCCGACCGGACTTTGGACTTTGAATAATGGCGCCAAAAATTGCAGTGCCAGCATGTGTTATAAATGCAAAAAGAATGTCATGTTCAGTTGCATGTGTGACAAATAAAGCATTATTGAACTTTAATCACAATAATACTTTATATACATATGAGGAATTTCATTTGCCAAGTCAGTCATACAAATAAAAAGCAACGGAACACACAAAATTAATTTTAACATAAACGCCCATCACAGTGACTCCTCCACATTCCTCAAAAAAGTTCAAAACTTTTCCCTTCTTTGCTCTCCCGCAGTCGAGGGCCTCGAGCCCTCCGTTGAAAGGACGATCTCGACTCCCATAGCTGGCGACATTTGGGCCCTCTGTATCGGGGCGATCAGCTCCTGCATCGGGGGGATGTCGGCTCCCCCGCGCCGGCGATCGCACCCCGGGTCGGGGCTGGTCGAGCCTCTGCTTCATTGGAGCTTCCCGACTCGGCCTCTCCTGAGACTGCGATGGTAAAGTCCGCAGGCCGCGGTTGGAGCGATCCTAGACAATGTTAAGTCCACGCCCCGCGGTATGGCTCAAAGTCTGTCCGAGGAGGCCTCCAGCTCCAAGATGTTAGGCCGCAGAGCAACCGGAGATACGACCCAGAAAACAATCGCATCTCCAGCAAGGTAAGAAACTGAAAAAAGTTTTCCCCGACCCCCTCCCACATAAAACGAACCGGAGAACATTTACAACAACTTTTAACACACACTAAAAATTTTTAAAAAGATGACAAAACAGACTGTTTCCGGGGCTGCCAATCGTGCTTACTACCTACTTTGGTTTTGTACTATCATGGTTTGGTTACGGACTATTACTTATAAATAATTTACTGTATTGTGATCATTATATATTTATTTGTGCATTATTGCATAAATGGGCCCATAAAAACTGCAGCAAGTAAGAATTTCATTATTCCGTTGCCAGTGTACATGACAATGAAACACTCATGACTTTATTGTTTGAGAAGGATATAAATATGTACCAAAAAACACACAATCTTCTAACAATAGGACTTGTCACCAACAGATGCAGTTACAATTTGTATTCTGTTATATTGTTTTCAAGGAGCCCATGAAATGCATGGTGCTTTAAGGGCCTGTACCACTTTCACGACCTAATTCAAGACCTCTGCCGAGTTTGCCCTTGACTCATACTCGCAGCATGAGGTCGTAGGAGGTCGTAGGTAGGTCGTAGCAGGCCGTGATGCTAGTCGTGGGCACTCGTGGCATCAAGTAGGTCGGGGCGTTATTTCTAGCATGATGAAAAATGTCCACGAGTAAAAAAAGGTCGTGAATTAGGTCGTGAAAGTGGGACAGGCCCTTAACTTCACAATACAAGCGAGAATGCCATTCAATCCACAATCAAAGCAGGTGGTATCTAGATACTGAATATCTAAATGCCGCATCCATTGACTCTGGACTGCCGATATTGAAATTACAGCCTCCAGCTTAACGATATTGTTTGCTTTGACGCATTAAGTGAAGATCTTAAAAATGACAATTTTCAAAAAATTTAATTCTGCAGAATGAGAGGGTGACACTTATAATGTACTCTCAGTCCAAAATGCATACCATTACATCAAGCCCATATCATTTTAACAGATGACATTCTACTTGCTCCGCAGTGCTATGAAGATTTAGGTTTATCTAATTTTTTTCTCTGACTGCAGATAGCTTCTGCTCTACACTCGCCCCAGTGGTTCCGAGAACAGAAACAGAAACAGGGATAAAGGCCATTTAGCTTCATGTGCTGCTCCACTATTCAACAAGATTGTGGCTGATCTTATATCTCACTACCTTTCCTGCACCATTCCCATACACCTCGATTCCCTTATTATCTGAAAATAGATGTCGCTGTCTTGAATGGATTCAGTGGGTGGGATTTTTGCCTCTCGTTTCTTGATTCTGAAGCATTTGTTCCTGATGGTCGCCGTTTGACCCGTTTGCCTTTTGAGTTTGAGTTGAGTTTGTCACATGTACCGACGGACAGTGAAAAGCTTCTGTTGTTTGCTAACCAGTCAGCGGAGAGACAATACATGATTACAATCGAGTTATCCACTGGAACAACTTGAGTAACGTTCAGTGCAAGTTGAACTCCAGTAAAGTCCGATCAAAGATAGTTTCAGGGTCTCCAATGAGGGAGACAGTAGCTTAGGACTGCTTTCTAGTTGTTGGTAGGATGGTTCAGTTGCCTAACAACAGCTGTTTTTTTGGTCTTGATGATTTCTAACAGTCACAGTTTTTTCAGGATACTCTTGTCACCTCATTTTACCTTAAGCGCCCAACTTCAGTATGAAACTAAGGGCATGATAACACATTGATTACAAGAAAATATAAATTCCCTGCAACCTTCAGGTTCTTGAATACCACATAAAATTAATCAAAATGGTAATTATATGGTTAAAATAACCATGACCTTCTATGGGTGGTGTCTATTGTTGCACTACAATGACCATGACCTATGGGTGGTGTCTATTGTTGCACTACAATAACCATGACCTATGGGTGGTGTCTATTGTTGCACTACAATAACCATGACCTTCTATGGGTGGTGTCTATTGTTGCACTACAATGACCATGACCTTCTATGGGTGGTGTCTATTGTTGCACTACAATGACCATGACCTATGGGTGGTGTCTATTGTTGCACTACAATAACCATGACCTTCTATGGGTGGTGTCTATTGTTGCACTACAAACTTTGGCTTTTGCACTATTGTGGTTACCTATTATTGTGGTTATAATTGATTGCATTTTTGAGTATAATATATATTGTCTCAGTGGGGTGGGAGATTGCAACCTTCATGTGGTCCACCCTGTTTCGACTAATGCAATCAACCCGACATGCACAAACAATTAGATCAAATAGAACAAGTTGACCTACAACTTTAGGCTGTGCACGCCATACGCAAGAAGAAGAAGATTGTCTCAGTGTTATTGCTTTAATGGGCCCGATGAGCTGCAACAAGTAAGAATTTCATTGTTCTGTTCTTGGGTATAATGCTGCCAAAATCCTGTTGACTCTTGCATATGGGCTCAGTGGGCTGTTTCTATGCATTCGGTACTTAGCGGGGATTGTACTTATGTAAGGCAATTATTTTACTGATCTATATGCAAAAAAAAAAAGAATTTCACTGTACCTCATTAAGCCATTGAACATATGATAATTAAAACACAGAGACTCAAGGAACTGCAAATTCTGGTTCACAAAAAAAGACGCAAAGTGCTGACGTACTTTCAGCACTAACTCAGTCGGTCAGGCAGCATCTCTGGAGAACATTGATAGATGATGTTTTGGGTCGGGGCCCTTCTTAAAACTGATTATGATGGGGTGGGAGCTGGCAGAGATGCATCTAAATACTCTTGACTTTTTTAACTCGACCATAACATGAGCTGTGGACCATTGATAAAAATTATATCAAAGAAATTAATGAAGAGACTCTAAAGAAGGAAGTGCTTCAGTGAAATGGTAATTGATTGGACCCATTCAAGGTGTTATGGGCTGAGATGAATTGAAGAGATTTATAACACATTGAGTAAATAGATTAATTCCAATTTGAACAATCTGGCCATTGTAGATATGAGAAGGCTCATTGGTCACATTTAATTCGCAGTGTTAAGAAATGTTTCCGCATTTACTGCATTCTTTAATATCACTCGAACTCAATTAAAAAGCCAGAAATGTATTTTCATTCAGCTAATCTCATTATAAAATTGGGCAGAAAGCAACAAATAGTAAGTAAAATTCTAATCATCCAGATCGTTGGATGTTATGTTAATTAAAAACACCAAATGCTTTGAATTCACTTTATTTTCAGAAGTTGCATTGTATTTGATAACTTCAAAAGCAAGTTATCTTGCAGGGGATTGTGACATTTGAGAGAACTTTATTGAAGAAATAAATGAAACATTGAGGCTACACGAATTGTTCTGACACATCACGCCTTTGGCAACAAATAGATAAACGTTCTGTCACAAATTGCGTTGGCTCCAGGATTGTTGTGTGCTTCTTTTCAATGAAGTACAAAGTAGTTTCCAGTAAATCAGTGTTTAAGAAGGAACTGCAGATGCTGGAAAATTGAAGGTAGACAAAAATGCTGGAGAAACTCAGCGGGTGAGGCAGCATCTATGGAGCGAAGGAAATAGGCAATGTTTCGGGTCGAAACCGAAGAGGTCTGAAGAAGGGTTTCGACCCGAAACGTTGCCTATTTCCTTCGCTCCATAGATGCTGCCTCACCTGCTGAGTTTCTCCAGCATTTTTGTCTACCTTCCAGTAAATCAGGTAAGGTTAAAGGGAGTAGGAAGGAACTGGAGATGCTGGTTTAAACCGAAGATAGAATGATCTCGACCTGAAACGTCACCCATTCCTTCTATCCAGAGATGCTGCCTGTCCTGCTGGGTTACTCCAGAATTTTGTGTCTATCTTAAGTTTAAGGTAGTGTAAGAATTGGTTCCCTGGTGAGTGGGATGGAAACACAGCAAACATCACTTTGTGAGCCAAATGTCCAACAATTGAGATACTTGAATACTGATCATATGCCTCGTTGTCACCTTCCCCTCAGCTATCAATGATCCATGCTACATTTTCCTTGAGCTTTGTCCGCTTTGATCTCTCATTTTCACATATCTATGTCTCCCTCTCGCCTGACCCTCAGTCTATACACACAAAATGCTGGAGTAACTCAGAGGGACAGCCAGCATCTCTGGAGGGAAGGAATGGGTGATGTTTCGGCTCCAGACTCTTCTTCAGATTGAGAGTCAGGTACATAGAACAAATTAATATGCAAAAAAACAGATCAAAGCCAGCAACGATGATCAAGGAAAGGTGAAGCCCACAATGGTCCATTGTTGGCTGTGACGAAAGTGATAGCGATGGGGGAGGGGCGGAGAGAGAGGGGATGAACGGGTTACTTGAAGTTAGAGAAATCAATATTAATATCACTGGGTTGTAAGCTGCTCAAGCAAAATATGAGGTGCTATTGCTCCAATTTGCATTTGGCCTCACTCTGACAGTGGAGGAGGCCAAGGACAGAAAGGTCAATGTGGGAATGGGAGGGGGAGTTAACGTGTTTGGCAGCTGGCAGATCGTGCAGACCAAGGCTACACTGTGGTAAGGTGCTGGGTGAAACAATCGCCCAGTCTGCGTTTGGTCTCGCCAATAAATACACCACACCTGGAACAGTGGATACAGTACATGAGGTTGGATGAGGTGCAAGTGATTCTTTGCCTCACCTGAAAGGACTGTCAAAGTCCCTGGACAGAGTCGAGGGAGGAGGTCCTGCGGATAATCAGAGTTTTACTCTGTTGCCTTTGAAAGAAGCCCATGCATGCAAAGTCTAAAGGTCCCACCTCCCCTCCCCTTCACTTGAATCAACGGAAAGATAGTCCCCGCACTGACCACAGATTCTCACTGCAGAGAGATACGTTCCAGTTGCTGGTCTCTTGAGCCCTCCAGCATTAGCATGAATTCACATAAACAAGCAGCAATGATACGTATTATTCAATACGTTTATAGAGAGCTGCTACAATTTACACAAGAAAATAACAAAAGCTCCGAGCGGAACTGTCAATATTTCTCCGCAAATTTTAGACTGATGACCACTGACAGCCTCTCCATTATTTGTTCAGCAACAGCTGGATTAATATAAAAAGAGAAAAAGCTGGAAGATACACAGCAAGCGAGGGTGCATCTACGGAAAGGGAATGATGACGCTGGTGCCTCTTTAAGGCATCAACTGATGAGTCAAATGAAAGACTTTAAACCAGGGTCCAGTCCAACTTCTGTCGTGTCCTTCTTCCATGTTTCAAATGTTGACATCGCTGTCACCGTCCGTCCAGAAAAGGACGCAAGCTTCCGGCGACAATCAGTGGAAGCCATCACTTATTGCAATAGATGAAGGTGGTAGCAGAATTAGCTCAAGATACTTCCGGTTTCCAGCCCCGCCACGTGGACGCTTCTGCTATGGGGCCCCTGGTCCAACAGTCTTTATTAACACTTTTAGTCTGAAGAAGGGTTTTGACCTGAAACGTCACCAATTCCTTTTCTCCAGAGATGCTGTGTTACTCCAACACTTTGTGTCTGTCTTTGATATAAACCAACAACTGCCGTTCCACCCCACACAATCTTTGTTAGCATTTGAGTTACTAACGCCTGATCCAAACCACTGACTTCTCATAACTTCCCAATGGGATTTCTATTCTAGCTTATCAATAAATCAAAAGATTCATGACCTGTACTTAGATACTCCAGTTGCTGGTCTCTTGAGGCCTCCAGCATTAGAATGAATTCATATAAACAAGCAGCAAAGATACGTATGACCACGTTTTCAGTACATTTACAGGGAGCTGCTATTGAATGAATCAGCCAGGTTCACTCTGCTGATAGTAGGTAATCTTCTCTGAGCTTTGAACTCAAGTCCTTCCTTTTAGAATGGTTCTAGAGATTGTGGAAACAAGCCCTTTGGCCCAGCGAGTCTGTGCCGACCGGCGATCCCCGTACATTAGCACCATCTTACACACTAGAGACAATTTACAATTTTACTGAAGCCAATCAACCTACAAACCTGCACGTCTTTGGAGTGTGGGGGGAAACCGGAGCACCCAGAGAAAACCCACGCGGTCACAGGGAGAATGTACATACTTCATACAGACAACTCCCCTAGTCAGGATTGAACCTGGGTCTCTAGCGCTGTAAGGCAGCAAACCCACCGTTGCGCCATCGTGCCGCCGGTTATTTCTGTGTAGTCACCATCGATGAGTCGGACCGCCCCACTATTATGCAATTTTTTCCCTCAATCTAAAGGAAACCTTTGTTCCAACCCAAGGCTCTCATGACTCTGAAGTCAATCATTTCAAGTTGTCACTCATCCGAGGGCTGAATAAACAAAACACATCTTCATTCCATAGCAGGCTAGAGGGTAATTAAGTTGCCTGCTCATACTTTCCTTCAAATCGTACAGTCCCTTTGTAAGACGGTTGTTCCAGACACCTTATCGTGTCCTCAAGGCCACACTGCAGAGCCATGAAGTTACGTTCAGCTCTGCTCTCACCAGATATCAACCACGTGACTGCTTACACTGTGCTTCTGTGTTTTCATGCTCCCAGCATTTTGCTCTGTCTCTCTCCAGCTAGCAGTATCCTCCCAAAGCCTGTAGGAAGGAACTGCAGATGCTGGTTTACACCAAAGATCGACACAAAATGCTGGAGTAACTCAGCCGGTCAGGCAGCATCTCTGGGGAAAAGGAATGGGTGATGATTCGAGTCAAAAGGCCACCTGATTCGAAAAGTCACCAATACCTTTTCTCCAGAGATGTTGCCTGACCCGCTGAGTTACTCCAGCATTTTGTGTCCAGCACACCCAAAGCCTGTTGGGTTATTTGAAGGCGGTATCCTGAGAAAGCTTTGGGATACATTCTCTGGCCACAAGAAACACAGACATGTAGGATATGCAAAGATATGCTAATTTGTAGGTTAATTGTCCTCTATAACCTGCCCCAGAGGTGCAGCGAGTGGATGAGAAGGTGAGATGACACAGAACTAGTGTGAACAGGTGATCGATGGTCAACGCAGTGAGCCGCAGGACTTGTTTCCATGCTCTATCTTTCAATTAATCAAAGAGTTAATATTTCAGATTCAAAACTCTTAATTAGATAAAGAGTCTTCAACCTGAAATTTTTACTGTATTTCTCATTCCACAGATGTGATTTAACCTGCTGCATATTTTCAGCTATTTATGCTATTATTTTAGATTTCCAACATCTGTAGATTTTTAAAGTTTTAATCTCGATTAAAATCCTTGGATTTTGAAGACTTCAATAAAGTACCGTGTGATAGACTCAAAACATAAGGACAGAATCTAGAGGTGCTAGGCAAAGAAACAGAAAAAGGCCAAGGATAAATGTCATATTCAGACAGAAGACGGAAGTGTCATTTCCACTTGAACCTTCCCATCTAATGTTTGCATTCATAATTTGTACTTATGAGAGGAAGAGGAGTTTCAAAATTAAGTTGATACAAACTGGTTTAGGTTTAGAGATACAGCATGTAAACAGGCCCTTCAGCCCAAGGAGTCCACGCCGACCTATGAGCATCCATACACGAGTTCTATCCTTCACCCTAGGGACAATTCACAGAAGCCAATTAACCTACAAATCTGCACGACTTTGGAGTGTGGGTGGAAACCGGAGACCCGAGAGAACCCACGCGGTCTCAGGGAGAACGTACAAACTCCATACAGACAGCATCCGTAGTCAGGATCGAACCTGTGTCTCTGGCGATGTAAGGCAGCAACTCTACCGCTGCCCCACTGTGCCAGTCCTTGAAATAGAATAGCATTATTTGGGTACAGAACGTGACTTTGTTCAGTTCCTGCACTTTGAAAGCAGAAATTGGTACTGCTCAAATAATATCTTTCCACTGCACTTTGTTTGAAGACTTTACTGCTGGGGGGGGGGGGGGGGTGGGGAAGAACGATGTCTCTGGTACTGTGAGGCAGCAACTCTACCGCTGCACCACTGTGCCACTGGTCTACAACATGAGAAGGCACTGATAAACCTGCAGGACATGTATTAAGGGCCTGTCCCACTTGGACGTCATTTGCGCGCCATTTAGGTGACATCATTTACACGTCATGACGCACAACGCGCATGGTGTGCATTACTCGCGCATGGCGTGTGGTGAGGCGTGGTGGCATAGGCAGTGACTCATGGTCGCGTGCGGCACCCCAGGATTTTGGGATTCACAAAATCCTCGCGCGCCACCTGCGTGACGCGCAAATGACGCTCAATTGGGACAGGCCCTTTAGACATCTAACTTCAAAACAGATAAAGTTGAGGTGCTGCAGTCAGGTTGGAAGCTGAAAGGAGGGCTACACACCATTCAAATATCTAATGGAGTGGAACAAACACAAGAGGCACAGTAACACATACCAGTAAAAGGAACACTGGACATTGCTATGATTTTACTTCAGAGTCACGTGAGTGACTACGTGAAGAACCCCATCAGGGCGCATGCGCGTCATTACGTCTGACGCATTGGCGAGAACGGCAGCAGGAGCACGGCGCTCCTGCTGCAGGTGAGTAATTACAGCTCCACCAAAGTCGGGGAGACTTTGGAGGAGTTAGAGAAAAGTAGAGAAAGTGTTTCTGTGTGTTTTTCCCCCCACATACAGGAACAAGGAAAAGGTGCAGGCTGCTGCCGACAAGGAGAGAGAGAGCTGCGGGGCGCAGTCTCTGAAAGGCAGCCTGTCACCTCGGGGGAGTCGCAAGCCGGTAGCGGTGCTGCGACAGACTTGGCAAAGTGCCCAGCCGGGTACACAGCCAACGTCAGTCGGGCGGTAGGCGTAAGCCAAATCTGTCAAGGCTATAGACTCCGCAGAGTCGGGCCACGAGAGTCCCGTCGGGGACAGGATACCATTCCCCAGCGGTTATCCAAAAGGAGCAGCTCATACAGGGGCTGCTCCACAGAGACGCTCCAGGAGGAGTAGTGCAGGCGGGAAGCCATAGGGAAGGCTCCGCTGGCAGTGCCTAGGAGAGGCCTGCTTCACAAAGCCACAACTCCAGGAGGAGTTGTGCAGGTGGGAAGCCTTAGGGAAGGCTCCGCTGGCAGTGCCTAGTAGAGGCCTGCTTGAAAGCACCCTCTTTGCAAGAGGTGAGTGCAGAAGGGCAGGTACGCTCTGACCCTGAGTCCGACGACTTCCAAAGGGAGGGCAGGCAGCTGCCAGAGCTAACACCGTGTGCAGCACGGTTTGCCATGTCGTCGGGCGCTGGTGAGCCTCTGGGTGAGGAACTTGCCACCAGCATAAAATATGCTTCACTCTGCCAGCCTGGCACAGTGCAACCGGCACAACTGTTTGGTGAGGATTTCGCAAAGCAGGTGAAGGAGCTGGAGGAGGAGGCCAAGACGGTGGGCTTGATTAAGCAGCCAGCAGCCAACATATCCACCAAAGAGTATCCCTATAAGCGAGGAGACTGGTCCGGGCAAGGGACGAGTCCAGCTACGATGCAGCGCAGTTGGCGTTCGGCTGTAGCAGCGCCAGGGAAGGTGAGATATCCAGCTCGAGGCCGGGGAAGAATGCCAGGGGGTAAGGAGGTAAGTGGGTCTGGTTCTCATGTAGACAGATCTAATGTGATACCTCAGATATGTTTATATTGAAGGTTATAGAAGGATATCGAACAAAGCAATGCAAATTCTGATTTACCCATGCAACATGTTCCAAAAAGCAGTTTGACTTCAGTATCACTGAACAATTGGAAGTTCAGTTGGAACTTGCAAGCTTATGTAATAAAGGTGTAATTGCTCAGGCAGTTTACCAAAGCCATCAGTTTGTGTCCAATATTTTTCCCAGACCAAGCAAGGATGGGGGATGCAGAATTATACTGGACCTGAATAGTCTTAACCCTTTTGTAGGGTATAGACATTTTAAGATGGAAATGTTTCTGAAGGTACCATGCATTGCCTAATAGTTTGTCTTCAGCTCCTAGAGGGATTACAAAGTGGTTAAAACCTATTCTAGGCATGATGAGAAGTCGAGGGCATGTGCTCATGGCTTAACTAGATAATATCTTGATTGTAGAACAATCAAAGGAAACAGCTGAAGCATCAGTGGCAGTTGGGGAAAAAAACGGAAAAAAAAACAAAACAACATTTTTAAATTGGGTTTCATAAGCTATCCAGAGAAATCTAAATTTATACCTGTGACACAAATTGACTAGTTGGGTTCACAATAAACTTAATAACATGATTGTGATCTTGCCCAGGCTAAAAAGGGTAGAGCTAATTAAGAGCTGTATCAAGTTAATTGCTAACACACAGCCTTCAATTAGCCAGGTGACAAGTCTGCTGTGGTAATTGCTAGCAGCATTTCCAACAGTTCAATATGGCCACTTTATTATCTACAATTACAAAGGTCAAAGGAACAAGCATTGAGGATACATTGGGGTCATTATAATAGACCTATGCTTCTATCAATAGAGGCTGTTGCTGATGTACAATGGTGGATTCAGCATGTGTCCACTAGTAGTTCCAAAGTGTTATTGGACCAAGCCTCCATGATTTGCAGACAGATGTCAGAGCACCTGGGTAGGGTGCTACTGATACAAGATCCAGCTGTGGAGACAGATGAACATTGCTTCTGCAAACATGGGGATAACCAAGAGTATTTTATGGACTCAAGGCTTATGGCACAAACTAAACTAATTTGCATGTGCAGTGCAAAATAGACAACACTACAGCAGTTGCTGATATGAATCACATGGGTGGAATAAAATCGTTATCATGTGACAGGTTGGCAAATACAATTGGACCTGGAGTAGGGCTAGAGAGATTTGGATTGGAGCTATCTATCTGCCAGGTAAACTTAATGTAGTACCAGATGGCAGGTCACGAAAATTACGTGATAATACAGAGTGGATGTTCAACCAGGATGTGTTCAGGAACATAGTACTTCTATATCGAAGGCCAAAATATGTTTCATGGGAACCAGATTCAGGGGCAGTGGCAATTGATGCTTTTTCACTAAATTGGGATGATATGTTTGTGTACATTTTCCCACCGTTCTGCCTCATGGTGTTTGAGAAAATCAAGCAGGATGCCGCTTCAGGGGTTTTGGTGATACCAAATTGCCCGATTCAACCATGGTTCCTTTTCAGGTTACAGATAGCGATCCAACCTCCTTTTGATGATTCCAAACAGTAGGAATTTGCTGGAGCATCCAGGAACGCGTTAAGTTCATCTGTTATGTGATCGTATTGATCTGGTAATTTGCAGGTTTGTAAGAATGCCTTACATTGGTCGAGGACTTTCTAGGCCAACGGTGGATATACTCACTGCAGCCTGGAGAAAGAGTACTCAAAAACAGTATATGACTTATGTTAAAAAAAAATTTTTTTTAAATGGGAACAATATTGTGTTCAAAAGAATATGCAATATGATATTGTAATTATTGAAAATGTGTTAGAGTTTTATCTACACTTTATTATGATGAGGGTCATAGCTATAGTGCTATCAATACAGCTAGAAGTGCTTTGTCGGCATATCTTGTAATAGGTACACGGACACAAAGTATAGGATCTCACCCTCTCATATCTAGGTTGATGAAAGGAATCTTTAATTCCAAAACGCCTAAGCCTAGGTATATGGTAATCTACAATGTAAGCGTTGTTCTTAACATGCTTCGTCATTGGGTCCCTGTCACGTCTATAACTTTGCTGAATTGGCTATGCTAATGGCATTGGTGTCAGTACAGAGAGTGCAGACTTTGCAAAAACTTCAGTTCGAGAGATTGGAAGTGACTACAGAGAATGTTCTGTTTTATATTTCTGACCTGCTCAAACAAAGCAGACCAGGTGTGACAGGATTTAAGATTGTGTTTCAGCATATCCTACAGCTCCATGTTTATGTGTAAGGACACATTTGTTACATTACATTGAAGCCACAAGGGCTTTAAGACAAGAAGAAACAGGATTATTTGTCAGTTACAAGAAGCCAACATAAAAGAGTGGCAGTTCAGACTATCTCAAGGTGGTTAAAGCAAGAGTTGGTTCAGGCAGGAATTAACATTTATGTGTTTACATCTCATTCCACTAGTGCAGTAGCAACATCCGCGGTCAGGGCGATGGACGTTCCCATCGACCATATATTAAAAGCCGCAGGTTGGAAAAATGAACTTGTGTTTCAGCAATACTACCATCGGCCGATTGCCGATGGAGGGCTGTTTGCCAACTCAATATTGAGTGCTGTTGCTATTGTTTAAAGTCTGTTTTCAATACTGTTTCATTCTGTTTCGTTTGTTGCCCCTACATTAAGAGGGTTTATTGGTTGTTTTATGACCAAAAATAAAACTGTTTTGTTTTGGCATGATATGCAATGTCATGTTTACAGCATTATTGATGATACTCAGAGTCAATCGATGCAGTGAGAAGCCGGGATTTTGATCTGCGGCATAAAAATCACAGAGCTTTAAAATCTTCACGTAGTCACTCGCATGACTCCGAAGTAAAATGGTAAGATTAAACGAGAACTTACCAGTTTGAAGTTTGATCTTTATTTTATGAGGAGTTACGTTGGTGATTACGTGCCCGCCACGCCCAACCCTCTCTCATAAAAAAAAAAGGTCATAATGGTAGTTCTCATGTTGATCATCTTAATATGTTACTTCAATTATGGTGTTGTCTGTGATTTCATACCGCTGCTTTGAAGATTGACGCGCATGCGCCCTGACGGGGTTCTTCACGTAATCACCAACGTAACTCCTCATAAAATAAAGATCAAACTTCAAACTGGTAAGTTCTCGTTTAATCTTACTATTAAACATACAGAATAAGCACTGGGGCTTACTTCTAGGTAGTTTGAATTAAAAGTCAGTGAGCCACATTAGGTCTGTATAGATCCTTTGACCACACTTGAGAGCTAATTTGCTCTACTTATTATAAATAATAGATGTGACACAAGAAAAATATGTACTGGAATAATACCAGAACTATGGGAAGTTATTGAACAAACTGGAATTCCTGCCTTGAGGAAAGTGAAGACTGAGAGATGAGCTGACAGAAAACTATTTGATTACAAAGTCAGTTGTCGCCATGGCCATAAAGAAGATGCAACAAAAGCTTTCACTGTACCTCGGTACATGTGACAATAAACTAATCTGAGCTGTTGATGCTTCCAGGTATTTAGAAATTCAGTGCGGGGGACTGTATTGAGGAATTTAAGAGAAACTCCTTTACAGAAAGGCAGATTAGAATGTACATTGAGGGCGGCACGGTGGTGCAGCGGTAGAGTTGCTGCCTCACAGCGCCACAGACCTGGGTTCGATCCTGACTACGGGTGCTGTCTGTACAGAGTTTGTACGTTCTCGCCGTGACCTTTGTGGGGTTTCTCCAAGATTTTCGGTTTCCTCCCACACTCCAAAGACGTACAGGTTTGGAGGTTAATTCGCTTGGTATAAAATGTAAAAATTATCACTAGTGTGTGTAGGGTAGTGTTAATGTGCGGGGATCGCCTGTCTGCATGGAGTTGGTGGGCCAAATGGTCTGTTTTCACGCTGTATCTGTCCATCTCTGAGGGGTACCGACCTGAAATGTCACCCATTCTTTTTCTCCAGAGATGCTGCCTGACCCGTTGAGTTACTTCAGCACTTTGTGTTTATCTTAGAATGTTACAGCCGCTTCAAGGAATTAGGAGGAATCTGGGTAAGTGCATGAGAAAATTGTAGAATGATGGTGTGATGATATTTGATGAAGAGTGATATGAAAAGACACATGTGGAACACAAACATGGGCATGAACCAGCTGAGCTGTTTTTTTGTTGTTGCTGAAACCATGCAATAGATAACGTGGAAGGAATTGAATGGTCTCTATAATTGATGGTCTTTATCTCCAGTCGATATGTTGCTCATCTACACAGTATTCCACTGCAATGTCAGTGTGAATTATATGGGATGGAAGCTGATGCCGAGCTATCAACACTGGCTAAATGCTATAGATGTCAGGCATTAATCTTCTATAAACACAGGCAAAGAATTGAAACCGGATCCTCACTGTGGGCGGCTGGTATTGCGGCTGCCTCACGCTACCAGGACGCTTCGAGGACCGCCCTCCATCCTATCCTCCACACTGTCTGTGTGGAGTTTGCACACTTTCCCTGTGAATAAATGGGTTTTGCCCCAGAGCTCTTGTTTCTACCCTCTCACAGCCCAAAGACGTGCCAGTTAGTAGTTTCATTAACCACTGTAAATTTCCCCTCATGTGTAGTTTGATGACAACACCACCATTGTTGGATGAAATACAGATGGCGATGAGCCAGAGTATAGTAGGGAGATCTGTCGACTGTCCAAATGATGCCAAAACAACAACCTTGCTCTCAGTAAGACCAAGGAACTGATCATTGACTTTGGAGGAGGAAGGCCGAGGATCGACAAACTTGTCTGCATCAATGGGTCAGTGGTAGAGAGAATCAACGGCTTCAAGTTCCTGGGTAAGATCTGTCCCGGACCCAGCACATAAAGAAAGCCCATCAGTGCCTCTACTTCCTTTGAGAATTGGAGAGATTCGAGACGTCAACAAATACTCCCTTGAACTGCTACAGGTTTACAGTAGAGAGCATATTGACTGGCTGCATCACGGCCTAGTTCAGCAACACGAATGCCCTGCAATAACGGAGATTGCAAAAAGTGAACGCTGCTCAGTCCTTCACGGGTACTGACCTCCCCTCCATCAAGGGGATGTACAGGAGGCGCTGCCTGAAAAAGAAAGCCAACGTTATGTGGGACCCACACCATCCTGGCCACATTCTCATTTCACTCCTGCCATCAGAATGAAGGTGTAGGAGCCTGAAAACTGTAACGTCCAGGTTCAGGAGCAGCTTCTTCTCAACAACCATCAGTATATTTAGCACGAAGATAGACACAAAAAGCTGGAGTAACTCAGCAGGACAGGCAGCATCTCTGGAGGGAAGGAATGGATGACCTTTCGGGTTGGGACCCTTCGACCCGAAACGTCACCCATTCCTTCTCTGCAGAGAAGCTGCCTGTCCTGCTGAGTTACTCCAGCTTTTTGTGTCTATCTTCGGTTTAAACCAGCATCTGCAGTTCCTTCCTACAGAGGCTATTTAGCACCACAACCTCCAAATAAGCTCCAAACTTGGGGACATTGTTTCTGGCTTTGCATTATTATTGTTTGTTGGTTTTATTTGTGTATATAATATACTGAACATTTTTTGGTGTTGAAACACTCCTGACTCTTGATGCTCGGGTGGTAGAATCTGTGGTTACTGAGGATGTCGTGCAAAAAAAAAACTCCAGCAAAATAAATGCTTGACGACCGATACGGACTCAGAATACCGTTTCCCTGTGAAATTATGCTTTAAACTGTGGACTAAAATGCTACAAATACATTCGAGTAATAGTATGGCATGCCATTTCCTAATTGGTTGGCTGTGGAAATGGGTATGCGAAAAAAAGGCAGCGTTGGGCGGTTCACGTGATGCCCGTTCAGGTATCTGGAAATTGTTACAGTTACTTTTAGTGTTGAGGGAAAAGGCTGTCAATATTCTCAGGGGATTAATGAGGGTTGAGAGAAACACACCAGGGTGGCAGATTCCATGTGATGTGTGGGAGGGGTTGGCTGGATGGGACAAATAGCCCATTTTATGCTGGGTTTGAAATCAAAATATAACCACAGCATTGGATCCAATATGTTTGGCAGAGGTTTTTTTCAAAGGGTGGAGCATTCTGAGTGATTGAATCAAAGGCTTTGATTAATGTCTATGTCCTGTGAGTTACACGCAATTAATCATGTCTGATAAATAAAATGGTCTGAGGAGCTGACATGAACCTATTAATCATCTTTAACTCAAAAAATGGGAGCTTTGTTTAAAAAGTTATTTTCAAAAATCCAACGCCAGAATTAATCACTGTTGGGAATTTAGTAATCTGCTTTTTGTACGTAGTTTTATCTTGGGGGTGTGGGGAGGAAGGAAAGAAATAGTGGTTTCTTTACAAGCTAATCCATGTCTGTGTGATCTCTCTGTCACAAGGAATATTTTCAACATATACTGATGTTGCACAAATGTTCTTGCTGCTTTGCACTTTCTATTTCCACATCAGATACTGCATCAGAACCAAAAATATTTTCAACCCCACCCCATATTATCAAGGGAGCATAATCTATTTGGGGTGAGATCAATGACTGGTAATAATCGCCTTTTGTTTTATTTAGCAAAAAGCATAAAGTACTGGAGTAACTCGGTGTGTCAGGCAGCATCTCTGGAGAACATGTACAGATGACATTTCTGGTCTGCATCCTTCTTCAGGCTCAGCCGCTGAGTTAGTCCAGCACGTTGCTGGAGTGCCTTTTACTTATGATTCCTGCATCTATGTCTACCTTTATTCATTTTTTTTAGAATCTGACCCAGGCGGGCAAGGCTGGCATCATTGCCCACCCACAATTGCATTTGAGAACTTGGGCGGTAAGCTGTTGGTAAAGTTACTGCCATGATACTCTTTGGCAGGAAGTTACAGGATATAGGATCAATGATCTAAGAATGGCAACATAGGTCAAAGTCCTGGTTTGGAAATATGAAATAGAGGCGGCATGGTCACGCAGCGGTAAAGCTGCTGCCTTACAGCGCAAGAGACCTGGGTTCAATCCTGACTAAGGGTGCTATCTATACAGAGTTAGTACGTTCTCCCTGTGACCACGTGGGTTTTCTACGGGTGCTTCGGTTTCCTCCCACACTCCAAAGACGTGCAGGTTTGTAGCTTAATTGGCTTCCGTAAAAAAAAATGTTGCTAGTGTGTAGGATAGGGCTAGCATATGGGGATCGCTGGTCGGTGTGGACTCAGTTGGTTGAGGGGCCTGTGTTTTGCCTTGTATCTCTCAACTAAACTAAACTAGATGGTAAAGGTTCAACAACAGTTATGCAACTTAGAAGAGAATTTGATTTGGTGATATTCCCAGGAGACTGAAGCCCTTGAGATTCTTAATGGAAGAGATTTATTGTTTGATAGGTGCTAATGGAATAACTGGGCCAAGTAACTGCATGTTGCAAGTGGTCCACACTGTACTGGTGCTGGAGCGAGTGAATGTGTAATGTTATTTCATGCCAGTCAACTGCTTTATCCTTGACGTTGTTTTAAATTTCTTGAGGGCTGTGGAAGTTGCCGTCATCCAGTGAAGTAGTTCAAGTTTACATATATTTTCACATGCACCAATTGGCACAGTGAGATTTGAGTTACCATACAGCCATACGAATAAAAAGAACACAACACCCGATAGAATTTAACATGAACATCCACCACAGTGAGTCCAACACATTCCTCACTGTGATGGAAGGCGAAATAAAGTTCAAGTCCCTTCTCTTTGCCTTTGTTTTCCCGCGGTCGGGGGCCTCGAGCCCTCCGTTGACGGGACAATCTTGACTCCCGTAGCCGGGGGCGTTTTGGCCCTCCGCGTTGAGGCGATCAGCTCCTGCATCGGGGGATGTCAGCTCCCCCGCGCTGGACGATAGAACCTCGCGTCGGGGCTGGTCGAACGTTGGAGCTCACGACTCGGCTCCTCCCGAGACTGCGACCCCTTGATGGTAAGTCCGCAGGCCGCGGTCGGAGCGATCCCAGGCAAGGCCGATGATAAGTCAGCGCCCTGCGGTGGGGCTCATGACAGTCCGAGTCCAGCTCCATCGATGGTAGGCCGCAGAGCGCCCGGAGAATGCGATGCGAAAATCAATCGCGTCTCCGGCAAGGTAAGAGCCTGAAAAATAAGTTTCCCCCGATCCCCTCCCCCTCTCCCCACATAAGTCAAACCGGAGAACATCAAAACAAACTTTTAACAAATACTAAAAGTTTGAAAAAGATGAAGAAACGAACAGACTGCCGGCGGAGCTGCCATCGTACGGCGCCCCTGGTGGTCATAAAGTGAGCATAAAGCTCTTGGCAAGTGTCTTTAAGGTGGTATCAAGAGGAGAGTCACTCACCACAGGATAACCAGCCTTTAGTTTACTGTTGTAGTCACAGCATTTGTACGACTAACCCAAATGTATTTTCTTTAGGCAGTCAACAAATGTAATCCCATTGAATGTCAAGGGAGTGTGGTGAGACAGTCTCGTTGGGGATTGTAAGTGCCTACATTTTTGACACACATGTTTTGTTTAGTTTAGAGATACAGCATGGAAACAGGCCCTTCGGCCCACCGAGTCCACGCCGACCAGCAATCTGCGCACACTAACACTACCCTACACACACTAGGGACAATTTTTACATTTATACCAAGCCAATTAACCTACAAACCTGAAGGTCTTTGGAGTGTGGGAGGAACCCAAAGATCTCGGAGAAAACCAACGTAGGTCACGGGGACAACGTACAAACTCCGTACAGACAGCACCCATAGTCAGGATCAAACCCAGGTCCCTGGAGCTGGGAGGCAGTAGCTGTACCTCTCTGCCACCGTACCGCCCCTGATGTTGCCCTTGATACGCCCCGTGGTGCCCCTGCCCCAAGTAATCTGGATCTTGTTGCATACAGGCATCAATGGCTTTATTCTTTCAGGAGTTGTGAATGGAATTGAAGTCTATGCAACCCACACCAAGCATCTCCTACTCTCCCTTTGTGATGGAAGGCAGCAGCATAATCAAGGACCAGCCGCATCCCAGTCTCTCCCTCTCCCCCCCTCTCCTATCAGATAAGAAGTACAGAAGTGTGAAAAGGCATATCTCCAGATTCAGGAACAATTTCCTCCTCCACCTTTTTCATTTCTTCTCCCCACCCCCCATCAGTCCTCCTCCGCCTTTTTCCTTTCTTCTCCCCACCCCCCATCAGTCTGAAAAAGGGTTTTGTCCCAAAACGTTGCCTATTTCCTTCGCTCCATAGATGCTGCTGCAGTTTCTCCAGCATTTTTGTGTACCTAGTTTCTTCCCAGGTGTTATCAGGCAACTGAACGGTCCTCTCACCAGCTAGAGAGCGGTGTTGACTTACCATGTACCTCATGGGAGACCATCGGACTATCTTTAATCGGACTTTATTGCACATTATCTTGAACTAGATGTTACATCCTTTATCCTATATCTGTACGCTGTGGACGGCTTGATTGTAATCACATGTAGTCTTTTCGCTGGCTGGATAGCATGCAACCAAAAGCTTTTCACTGTACCGCAGAACACGTGACAATAATGAACTAAACTAAATGAAATAAATGAAACTGATCTAAACTAATGAAGCAGCTAAAGTCAGTTGGGTCGAGACACTAAGGAACTCCTGCTGTCGTGTGGTGGGGCTGGGATGATTTACTGATACCCATCATCATTGTGCAGGATATGACTCCAACTATTGGGGTACTCTCCCCTTGAACCCTAGTGGCCGATTAGATGATGCGCTGCACAGTGACGACATTTCACAAGCTGCAGAACAGGTCAAGTTCTGATGGCCCTTCCCATCAGAACTGCCCCCTCCATCGACTCCTTTAAGTCAAGACTAAAAACGTATCTATACTCCCAAGCCTTCCTTGAAGTCCTCTGAGCGAGGGCTATATGTATATATGCATGTAGTTTGTTTGTTTATATTATTCTTATAACAAATGTAAAGCACTTTGGCCAACGAGAGTTGTTTATTAAATGTGCTATAGAAATAAATGTGACTTGACTTGACTTGAAGATCCAGTGCAGCCGTTTTGAACATTTCCAGTTAAAAGATGCAGCACCACTGACAAGTCTTTTTCTTTTCTTTTTTTTAATTATTATTATTTTTATTAGAAGCAATTGTACAAGAATAAAACATTCGGCATGTAAAATTATACAATTAGTGACCTTAATGAGGGAAAATGAGGGAAAAGAAGAAAGAACAAGAGAGGGAAAAAGTGAAAAGTGAAAAGATAGGCCCCATAAACTACCAAAGTAGTGTGGCCAAAGAGGGAATAAAGATATAAGAGAGGAAAAGGAGAAAAAAAAAAAAAAAAAAAAAAAAAAAAGGGAGATATACCTGCCCCTCGTTCCCCCCCCCACCCCCCGCCCCACCCCCCGCCCACCTCACCCAACCCATAATTGGATTTAAATCCAAATTTGTGTTGTGCCATACTATCCTTGTAAGAATTCAGTAAAGGGTGTCCATGTCTTGAAAAATTGATCTGGTTTTTCTGCCAAGACAAGCCTAATATTTGTCTTTCGTTTTTTTCAATGGTTTAGTGCGGTTGCAATCTCCTAATGCCAATGGAGTTCCTCACAGCAAGGGGCTTCCCTGATGCCAGGGGAATCCCCGACCTCATGCTGGATAATACTAACAGTCTCACCAAGGCCAGGGACTTCAACATAGTCAGTTTGAAGCAATGATTTCTAAACCACCACCGGCACTTGTCCTGCACCACCAGAGGATCAAACACCCTGGGCCACTGCTGTTCCATCACCAAAGATGCCTATCACTCCATCCCTCACACTCACTTTAGGAAGGCAGACCACCTGGCTGTGCTCCTTCTTCCTGCATATAGGCAGTGAGTGAAGAGCACAGCTCCAGTGGTGAGGACTGCACACAGGAGGCAGAGGAAGGACGAGGAATCAGTAGACTGGGCTACCTTCAAGGACTCTGCAACAGACCTGAGTGAAGACACCACAAGCCCATAAGGAAATGCATGGAGGAGTGTGTTGCCAGCAGAACTATCTGAGTGTTCCCGAACCTGAAGCCTTGGATGAACCAGGATATCTGCAAACTACCGAGGACCAGATTGTGGCCATTCAATTCTGGCGATGCCGGTTCATAAAGAAAGATAAGGTACAACCTTAATGAGACCTTGACAGGAAGGCAAAGAGACACTTCCACTGTAAATATGAGGATGAGACGGATGTTCAGCAGCTATGGCAGGGTGGGAGATTGCAACTTTCACGTGGTCCGCCCTGTTTCGACGAATGCAATCAACCTGGTGTGCACAATCAAATAAGATCAAATAGAACAAGTTGTCCTACAACTTTAGGCTGTGCACTCCATACGCAAGAAGAAGAAGAAGAAGCAGCTATGGCAGAGCTTTCTCCCCGTTGCTAACTATGGCCTTCCTGAGTTGCCGCATGGCAGAGGCCTTCACAAGGAGCGGTGGCTGAGGAACCAAGAACGTGCCCGGAGGACACAAAGGCTCGTCGGACCGCGGTACCGGGAGGAACCGGCTGGAGATGTCGGATGTGAGAAGCAATGCGGGTGAACCGGGCAATGCCTCCGGCGCCTTCAAGGTCGGATGCAGGAGGCGCCCCCGGGACACAAAGTCGGCAGGGCGACGAGAGGAATGTTGGTACGTGGGCCGATCCGATTGAAGGCAACGGAGGAAGGCCAAGCAAGAGCCTGTGGCTTGCCTGGATAGCGAACTGTTCCAGTAGACCAAGCGCACAGGCGGACTGGACTTTGGTCTTTAGAAAGGGCGCCAACACATGGCGGTGCCTGCATGTGTAAATGGCCCACCCCATATTCTTAAACTGTGACCCCTACTTCTGGATTCCCCCAACATCGGGAACACTTTTCCTGCATCTAGCCTGTCGAATCGGTTAAGAATTTTATATGTTTCTATAAGATTCCCTCTCATCCTTCTAAATTCCAGTAAATACAAGCCCAGTCGACCCATTCTTTCAGCATATGTCAGTCCCGCCATCCTGGAAATTAACCTGGTGAACCTACGCTGCACTCCCTCAATAGCAAGAATGTCCTTTCTCAAATTAGGAGACCAAACCTGCACACAATATTCCAGGTGTGGTCTCACCAGGGCCTTGTACAACTGCAGTAGGACCTCCTTGCTGTCAAATGCTGAGAGAATGGAGCAGCTGGGCTTGTACACTCTGGAGTTTAGAAGGATGAGAGGGTATCTCATTGAAACATATAAGATTGTTAAGGGCTTGGACACACTAGAGGCAGGAAACATGTTCCCGATGTTGGGGGAGTCCAGAACCAGGGGCCACAGTTTAAGAATGAGGAGTAAGCCATTTAGAACGGAGACGAGGAAACACTTTTTCTCACAGAGAGTGGTGAGTCTGTGGAATTCTCTGCCTCAGAGGGTGGTGGAGGCAGGTTCTCTGGATGCTTTCAAGAGAGAGCTAGATAGGGCTCTTAACAATAGCAGTCAGGGGATATGGGGAGAAGGCAGGAACGGGGTACTGATTTGGGATGATCAGCCATGATCACATTGAATGGCGGTGCCGGCTCGAAGGGCCAAATGGCCTACTCCTGCGCCTATTGTCTATTGTCTATTGTCGCCCTGTGACCGCGTGGGTTTTCCGCAGGTGCTCCGGTTTCCTCCCACATTCCAAAGCCGTGCAGGTCTGTAGGTTAATTGGCTTCAGTAAAAATGGTCCCTAGTGTGTGTAGGATAGTGTTAGTGAAAGGGGGTTGCTGGTCCGGTGCAGACTCGGTGGGCCGAAGGGCCTGTTTCCACACAGTATCTCTAAACTAAACTAAAACCAAACTAAACTAATTCCCAGGTGGAACAGGAGGAATGCACAGGTCCCTTATTAGATAGATAGATAGATAGATATTTATTTGTTGTCATTTGAACCTAAGTTCAAACGAAATTCTGTTTCTGCAGTCATACAAACAAGTAAAAAGAACCAAGACACAACACAATTTACACAAACATCCATCACAGTGAATCTCCTCCTCACTGTGATGGAAGGCAAAGTCTTATCTCTCCCCTGCACTCCACATTCTCTTCCCGATGTCAAAGTCAAAGCCCCCGGCGGGCAATTGTACATATGTCCCGCGGGCATTAAAGCCGCGCCGGGCGATGCAAGGCCACGCTCCGGGTCTTGATGTTGTAGCCCTCGGTAGCGCTAGCAAGTCCCGCGGCCAATAAAGCCGTGCCGGGCGATGCCAGACCCCGCTCCAGGTCATCCCCAACCCCGCAACTCGAGCGGGAGTAGCTGCCGTTGCGGGAGCCCCGAAAAGCGGTCTCTCACCATGGACCCGCGAGCTCCCGATGTTACCATCCACCAGACCTGCGGCTGAAGCCTCCGAATCCCAGGGGTCGGGTAGCAGCAGCGCGCCACCACAGCTCCTCCCGCTCCGAACTCGGCCAGCTCCACGATGGTGAGTAGTCCGCAGGCTCTGCGACTGGAGCCCCAGGTCGTTCCGGTTGGAGGCCGCTCCGCGGAGCTAGGCCCCAACGACAACGGAGACCCGACAGAGTAAGGTCGGGTCTCCCGTGCAGGGAAAAGATTTTAAAAGTTTCCCCACCCCCACCCCCCGCCCCCCGCCCCCCCACACATACCCAGTTTAAAAAAAAAACACTATACACTATACAAAACTCAAAACGAAACAAAACAAAAAAAAAAAGACAGACGGACTGCAGAGGCCGCTGCAACGTGAGTCGTGCCGCCAACCATTGCTTGTACTGCGGTTCAAAGAAAATATAGATGTATATCTTGAAACTATTCACCCAATTTTATTTTGTCTGATTTAATTCCCTTACCTAACAAAAATTCATTTTCCTGCTGAACAACACAGCTCGCTGCTACTGCAAGAGACTCCCCATCCACCACCTGCAAGTCACATTGCCCATACTGGGCTCTTATCTAAGATGGATCTGGTCAGGAATAAACACAGGATCCCAGGCCAAGTGAATTGCTAACAGCTGCCCGTATAAAACAGGACGTTTCAAAATCTCTCAGAGCCTGTCAGTGCAGTGTAATAGGTGAAACAAAAAATAATCAAACCTTCAAGACCCCTTCAAAATTCTCGCTCATCCGAGGGATACTCAGCCGGTAACAGCAGCACAATCGAACCCTCTGGACCCAACACACCAAGGGACATGGAATGGTTTATCCATTTTGAAGTCACTAAACTGAGCTATAAGTGCGGATTGGCTGGCAAAAGTAAACTGCAGCTTTGCATGCTAACTTAATCTCTTGAAAATCATTTTCAGGAAGTGAGCGCAACGATAAGTGAAGGGTAAGAGCCAATGTCTGGACGCAACCACCAACCCTCTTGATTTTTCTCATTGATAAGACCCAGAAGAATGCATTAAGTTCGGAATGTTGTACAGTGACCTCAAAGACTACATTAGGCCCGCTGAAGAGATTGTCGGCGATATTTTTCATTGTGTTTATTCCCTAATGAAACAGACCTCATCAATCAGATTTAGGTAGTTCATAAGGACATCCAAATAGAAGCCACAGCCTAATAGTCCAGAGGCTAAATGTCATCAGACGGAGCTCAACGTAATTTGAGGGGTTTTTAAATTGGATATTGTCTTTTGGAGCAATTTATGTCAAAATTAATTTTGAACATAGAAATCACAAGTCCATCTACAAAAATATTGTTTAAAGTCATAGTCATACAGAGTGAAAAGGTCCTTCGGCCCAACTTGCCCATGCCGACCAACATTACACTTGTTGTGAAGGCCCACACTAATCCCATCTTCAGTTTAGTTTAGTTTACAGGTACAGCATGGAAACATGCCCTTCGGCCCACCGAGTTCGCGCCAAACAGTGATCATATGTTCATACTAGTTCTGTGTTTATTTTAGAGACACAGCATGGAAACGGGCCCTTCGGCCCACCAAATTCGCGCCACCCAACCATCCCCCATCCACTAGTTCTATCCTACACACACTAGGCACAATTTACAATTTTACCAAGCCAATTAACATACAAACCAGCACGTCTTTGTAGTGCGGGAGGAAACCGGAGCACCCGGAGAAAACCAGCGAGGTCACAGGAAGAATGGACAAGCTCGGCACAATATCTGATCACCGCCAGACAACTCCATCCGGTGAAATTAATTTGTACTGCTTCTCCTTTGCATCCCATTTCCCCCAATTAATGCGCATTGTTATGGCAACTTGAATGGATAGTAGCAATAACTGTACTTCTGTGGGCTAATGTAGAATATTGTTTATTCCAATCAAATCAGCCCATTTGTTCACTTATTCTTTTCTTTACTTGAGTTTGACGATTGTATTAATGTATAATATTTCCTGATCTGATTCGGTAGCATGCAAAACAAAACATTTCACCGTACATCGTTGCGTGGCACGGTGACGCCGCGGTAGAGTTATGGCGGCAGAGGCCCGGGTTCGATCCTAACTATGGGTGCTGTCTGTACGGAGTTTATATGTTCTCCCCATGACTTGCGTGGGTTTTCTCCGGGTGCTCCGGTTTCCTCCCACACTCCAAGAACGTACAGGTTTGTAGGCTAATTGGCTTGGTAAATTTGTAAATTGTCCCTGGTGTGTGTAGGATAGTGTTAATATAAGGGGTGATTGCAGGTCGGCATGGACTCGGTGGGCCAAAGGGCATGTTTTCGCGCTGTATCTCTAAACTAAACTAAACTAAACTAAACATCGCTCCACATAACAATAATAAACCTAAACCTTGTTGTGTCTGTATTGTGGAGGTTCCCACGGGAGTTCGGAACTACAAAATATCATCAACTCTGTCACAGATTTCCATCATTCCCTTCTCTTTGCAGGAAGACCCAAGGAACCGCAGTTCTTCTGTAAAACACAAAGAGCTGTAGTAACTCAGCAGGTCAGGCAGTATCTGTGGAAGGAATGGATAGGCGCCATTTTGGGTTGGGGTCTTCAGATTGATTGTAGCGGGGAGAAAGCTGGAACGGGTGGGGGTGGGACAAGGTCTGGCAATTGTTAGCTGGATACGGGTGATGGGTTCATTGGCAGATGGGTGGACAATGGCTGGAGATCAAAAGGAGTCAAAAGGTAGGGAAGAGGAGTGAAATGTTAAACCAGAGGGAGGGATATAGGTAAGGGGATGGAAGAGGGGGAGGGAAAGAGGAGTGAGTTAGTGGGAGAAGTGGGTGTGCATCAGGGTGAGGAGGCCAGAGGAAAGAGAAAGGGGGCAGTGGCGTGTTACTTTCATTTGTAGATTTCGATGTTCATACCATTGGGTTGTTAGCTACCCAAGCAGAATATGTGGTGCCGTTCTTCCAGTTTGCGTGCAGACACACTTTGGCAATGGAGGAGGCCCAGGACCGAAAGGTCAGTGTGGGAATGGGAAGGGGAGTTACAATGGTTAGCAACCGGGAGATTCAGTAGGCCGAGGCGGAATGAGCGCAAGTGTTCGGGTAAACGGTTACCGAGCCGAAACAGTCGGCAGGAAGGGCAACCCGGCCAAAGACACTTCAGACGGCGTCACTGGGAGGGGGCTGGAGGCGTCGGGTGCTTGGAGTGGGCTGGTAGGAGGATGGAATGAGGTAATGCCTCCAGCGCCTTCAAAGGTCGGCTGCAGGAGGTGCTCCCAGGACACTGAGATGGCCCGGTGAGGAGATGAGAGGGACATCGGTTCACTGGAACTGTTCCAGTTCTTCGCTCGCGCATCCTTGTTTCGTCTGGGGTGAAGGAGGAGCGAGAGTGGAACTACGGGACACGGAGTAGACATGGGTGAGTGAGCAATCCATAATATCATGGGAGGTGGGAGGGGGGGGGGGAAACCACATTTACTGAAAAAAAGCAGACATTTCAGATGACCAAAGGTGGAAAACCTCATCTTGGGAGCAGATGTGATGGAGACGGAGAAATTGAGAGTAAGAAATGACGGCCTTGCAAGAGACAGGGTGCGTTTGGCATGGTTGCTTTCTCACTTTTTTCTTCTTCAAATGTTCTCCTCATTGGCCCAGAGCTGTCCAGATACTAATATACAATCCATTGGCTTCCACACCTACTGTAATGACGCCTCCTCCAACAGTACCTCCTTCGATTCTCCGATCCGTTCTCCCAATTTCCCTGCATCCGTCTCTTCTTTTCTGACAGACAGACACTAAATGCTGGAGTAACTCAGCAGGACAGGCAGCATCTCTGGAGAGAAGGAATGGGTGACAATTTGGGTCGAGGCCCTTCTTCAGACTGAGAGACAGGCGAGAGGAAAACTAGAGATGTAAGAGAGAGGTGTGAAAACAACAGATCAAAGTAGACGACATTCATAGAAATGTAGAATGGTTCATTGTTGGCTGAGGGGAAGGTGACAACGAGGATACAAACAGTAAAATTCTGATCTGACTATGAGTATTATCTATGTATTGATTTTACAGGCCTGTAATGCTGCTGCAAGTAAGCATCAAATATGCATGTCTCGTGGATGTCTCGTAGCGGCTCGTACGAGTAAAAAGTTTTTAAAAATTTCATCACGAGTATTTTTTTACTCATGGACATTTTTAACAGTGTTAAAAAAAGTCACAAGTTTACCGGATTTCCCGAGTACCTACCGTTACTCGTACGAGCAGCTACGAGACATCCACGAACTCCTATGGACACGGTACGGACATTCTCCGAGTTCGAATCAGGGGAAAACTCTTGAATTACCTCGTACAGTGGGACAGGCCCTTAACTAAACTAACCTCAGTCTGAAGAAGGATCTCGACCTGAAACGTCACCTATTCCTTTGTTCCGCAGATGCTGCCTCACCCGTTGAGTTTCTCCAGCATTTTTGTCTACCTTAGATTATTCCTGCATCTGCAGTTCTTTCTTAAACTATTAACCTTGGACTGTCTTTAGTTGTGCTAAAGTCTTCAGGCTTTATTACACTGGAATTGGGGCAACTAATTCCTTGAATGTTTCTTTATTATATGCTACTTCTAAGTATTGTATTTACAGCCCTGTTATGCTGCTGCAAGTAAACACTCATGACGCTTGATGTCACGTCTATTCTTCCTTTTGTTTCTTAACTGAGTAATCCCTTCCATTGTTGAATGAGTCAACAACCCAGATCCACTTTGTAGCCAAGTATTCTTTCTCCTTCCTCTTGGAACCATGACATGGTGCCTCTTCCCTTTACGATCCCTACCACCTTTACAATGGTCAATGTAAGTCTAAGAAGATCCGCCTCATATTTTAGCTTTTTTTGGACGTGAGTTAGAAACATAGAAACATAGAAAATAGGTGCAGGAGTAGGCCATTTGGTCCTTCGAGCCAGCACCACCATTCATTGTGATCATGGCTGATCTTCCAAAATCAGTACCCCGTTCCTGCTTTCTCCCCATACCCCTTGATTCAGTTAACCCTAAGAGCTAATTCTAACTCTCTCATGAAAACATCCAGTGAATCGGCCTCCACTTTTTTCTTGCATCGAGCCTGTCCCTTAAGAATTGTTTATGTTTCTATAAGATTCCCTCTCATCCTTCTAAATTCCAGTGTATACAAGCCCAGTCGACCCATTCTTTCATCATATGTCAGTCCCACCATCCCGGGAATTAACCTCGTGAACCTATAATGCACTCCCTCAATAGCAAGAGCAGCCTTCCTTAAATTAGGAGACCAAAACTGCACACAATACTCCAGGTGTGGTCTCACCAGGGCCCTGTACACCGGCAGTAGGACCGCCTTGCTCCTGTACTCAAATCCTCTCGCTATGAAGGCCAACATGCCATTTGTTTTCTTCACTACCTGCTGTACCAGCATGCTTACTTTCAGTGACTGATGTACAGGGACATCCAGGTCTCGTTGCACCTCCCCTTTTCTTAATCTGACATTCTAATAATCTTCTTAATCTGACATTCTAATCATTCAGATAATAATCTGCCTTCTTGTTCTTGGCACAAAAGTGGATAACCTCACATTTATCCACATTATACTGCATCTCCATGCATCTGCCCACTAACCCAACCTATCCAAGTCACCCTGCAGCATCATAGCATCCTCCTCGCAGCTCACCAGTCATACCCTAACCTGGAGATACATAGATACATAGACAATAGGTGCAGGAATAGGCCATTCGGCCCTTCGAGCCAGCATCGCCACTCAATGTGATCATGGCTGATCATCCACAATCCTGCCTTCTCCCCATAGCTCTTGATTCCGCTAGCCCTAAGAGCTCTATCTAACTCTCTTTTGAATGCATCCAGTGAATCGGCCCCCACTGCCTTCTGAGGCAGAGAATTCCACAAATTCACAACTCTCTGTGTGAAAAAGTTTTTCCTCATCTTAGTTCTAAATGTCCTACCCCTTACTCTTAAACTGTGGCCCTTGGTTCTGGATTCCCCCAACATCGGGAACATGTTTTCTGCATCTAGCGTGTCCAATCCCTTTAATAATTCGAAATGTTTTTATAAGATCCCCTCTCATTCTTCATGTTACATTTAATTCCCTCGTCTAAATTGTAAATAACTGGGGTCCTAGTACTGAGCCTTGCGGCACCCCACTAGTCACTGCCTGCCATTCTAAAAAGGACCCGTTAATTCCTACTCTTTGCTTCCTGTTTGCCAACCAGTTCTCTATCCATGTCAATACCCTACCCCCAACACCATGTCCTCTAATTTTGCACACTAATCTCTTATGCGGGACCTTGTCAAAGGGTTTTTGAAAGTCCAGATGCACCACATCCACTGGCTCTCCCTTTTCCATTCTACTTGTTACATCCTCAAAAAATTCCAGAAGATTAGTCAAGCGTGATTTCCCCTTCATAAATCCATACTGTCTTTGACCGATCCTGTCACTGCTTTCCAAATGTGCTGCTATTACATCTTTAATATGGTGAAAATCACAATTTGGGTTTCAGCTTAGGTTTATTATTGACACATGCACTGAGGTAGAGTGAAAATAATAGTTTTTCATGCTATCCAACAGATCAGATACACTATTACTGAATACAATGAAGTCAAACTCATGTACATTGCATAGAACAGAGGTGAAGATACGGAGCGCAGCATATAGTTCTCCACATTGTAGCACATCAGTTCCATAGACAGAGTCCAATGTCCACAATGTGGTAAAGGTGAATCATACACTACATCAGCTTATGAAGGACCATCCAGCAGCCCGATAAGAAAGGAGAATAAGGTGTTCCTGAGTCCGGTGGTGCTGTACCTTCTGCCGGATGGGAGCAGGGAGAAGAAGGAATGACTGGGCTGGGACATCTTTGGTTATGTTGGTTGTCAAGGCAGCATGAAGTGGAGATGGAGTCAATGGTGGAAAGTCTGGTCCGTGTGACGGACTGAGCTACATCCACAACTCTCTCCAATTTGTTGTGGTCTTGGGCAGAGCTATTCCTAAACCAAGCTGTGGTGCAACCCAGCGGTATACTGTCTGTGGTGCGTCTGTAGAGGTTAGTCAGAGTCACTGGAGACTTGCCGAATTTCCTCATTCTCCACAGGAGGTAGGGCGTTGGTGTACGTTCTTGGCCATCGCATCAATGTGGCTGGTCTTTGACACATCATTCATTTCCCCAATATCCTGGCTCATGTGTAACTTTAAAATATAAACTGATCCTGCTCACTTCATTAATTACTGTTCAAGATTATTTGTGTCGCAAACGTAAGAGTCAGTCAATCTATTATTGCATATAGGTAAAGTAGTAGAAAAGTTTGAATATGTATTTTCAATGCGTCTGTTTAGTTTAGTTTAGTTTAGAGATACAGCGCAGAAACAGGCCCTTTGGCCCACTGAGCCCGCACTGACCAGTGATTCCCGCACATTAACACTATCCCACACTCACTAGGGACAATTTACATTTATACCAGGCCAATTAACCTACAAACCTGTACGTCTTTGGAGTGTGGGGGGGAAACTGAAAATCTTGGAGAAAACCCACTCGCAAGTCACGGGGCGAACCTACAAACTCCATACAGACAAGCACCCGTGGTCAGGATCAAACCCGGGTCTCTGACGCTGTAAGTCAGCAACTCTACCGCTGCACCACCGTGCTGCCCAAAGTAAACTTTAATGGCCTGTGTTGCAGTGCTCTGCAAATGGCTTGTTTAGGTGACGTTTATCCTCTTATTTTAGAAAACTTTGATACATGGATGAACTGGATATAGCATTCCTTGGCAGTGGACCAGCATATTATCAGGGACGAGAAACATGGGACACTTGTTATTACTTTGTGAGACTTCCCATTGCATGAGGAAGCTAAAGCCTTGAGACTCAATGATCAACCGTGACTTTTTCTATTCTCTTCAGAAGAAAATCTCTATCAACAGGCTGACTTCGCCTCTTAGCTCCAGCAGTATTTTTTTAAACATTCAATTTAGTTGGTATAATGAAAAGTAATTTTATTTTTAGAGATACACCATGGAAAGAGACCTTTCGTCGCACCGAGTCCATCCCATCGATCATTCATTCCCACTATTTTTTCCCCCCCATTTTCTCATCCACTCCCTACACACCAGGGGCAATCTACAGAGGCCAAAACCTACGAACACGCACATCTTTGGGATGTGGGAGGAAACCGGAGTAACCGGAGGAAACCCATGCGGTCACAGGAAGAACGAGCAAACTTCACACAGACAACACCTGAGTTCAGCTGCCTGACTGAGTTCCTCCTGCACTTTGTGTCTATTTTTGTAAACCAGCATCTGCATTTCCTTGCACCTACAGCCAGATTTGTCACAGTGTTTGACTTGCTTGCTATGTGCTCATCGATAGTTATTACTGGTTTTAGTTTCTACGCCTTTTGTCTTTGAGGTCAATGTAATCCACATGTAGGATGATAAATTCCTTTTATTATATGTTTTTTGGCAAAGTTGTACATGGGAAAGATCCATCTGCAAGATCATAAGGAATATTACAGGGATTCCTGGAGAATGCGTTAAGATAGAGAGTAAAGTTTAAAAAGTGTAACCAGTACAACCACAGACACCTCCCGACTTATGTAATAGATGACTTACATAAACTCACACTTACGTAAGCAATTCTTCAGTGCACTGCTTTATTGCTCAAGTTGCTTGTCTCAGTCTCGGTAGCTTTAGTTTAGATTAGTTTAGAAATATAGCCTGGAAACAGGCCCTTCGGCCCATTCCGCACCGACCAGTGATCCCCGCACATTAACATTATCCTTTACACACTCAGGACAATTTACATTTACACCAAGCCAATTAACCTCCAAATCTGTACGTCTTTGGAGTGTGGGAGGAAGCTGAAGATCTTGGAGAAAACCCATGCAGGTCACGGGGAGGGCGTGCAAACTTTATGTGTCTATCTTGTGCTACTGATACTGTCCGAGTCACCTCTTGACCATTGCTGACATTGGACTTTGTCTCTGGAATTCTTGCGCTACAATGCTGAGAATAACATTCTGCATTCTGTATCACTCCCTCTGCTCTATTGTACTTGAGTTGTATTTATGTGTAGAATTATCCGATCGCATTGCATAACGTGCAAAATATTATTGTACTGTATCTCGGTACACATGACAGTAATAAACCTAAACCTCAATGTAAACATCTTTGGATGTGGACGGAGAGTAGGGAACACAGAGGATACCTGTGCAGTCACAGAGAGTGTGTGCAGACCCCACAGACAGCACCAGACTCTTGATCAAAGCCGTAGCACTGGAGTGATGCAGTGGTTCTACTACTGCTGTTATCAGGCAACTGAATCATTACAACTAGAGAGAGGTCCTGAGTTTCAATCTACCTCACTGGAGATCCTCGGACTATCTTTAATCGGACTTTACTCCACTTTATCTTGCACTAAACATTATTCCATTTAACGTACTGTTATTCCTTTTATCATGTATCTACACACTGGATGGCTCGATTGTAATTATGTATTGTCTTTTCACCGACTGGATAGTACGCAACAAAAGCTTTTCGCTGTACATGTGACAATAAACTAAACTACTAGCTGCATCACGACTCAATATAATTTAAATCTTTTACTTTAGACTTTAGAGATACAGCACGGAAACAGGTCCTTCAGCCCACCGAGTCTGCGCCGACCAGCGATCACCCCGTACACTAGCACTACCCTGCACATTAGGGACAATTTCCAATTTTACCAATGCCAATTAACCTCTAAATTCAATTCAATTCAATTCAATTCAACTTTAATGTCATTGCACAAATACTGAGTATGGGTACAACGAAATGCAGTTTTGCGTCAGTCCGTAGTAGTAGTGCAATATAGAAATTTTAAAAAAAAATAAAAAAAGAGGATACAGAATAATCAAAAATACAGAATAATTAACAATGGGGACGGAGGGACCGGAGGAATCTATCGACGGGACTCCGAGTTCAGCAATGCGACGGTATAATTGTAGAAGCTGTTCCTCATCCTACTGGTACTTCCTTCTTAAACAAACCGGGTGAGGCAGCATCTATGGAGCGAAGGAAATAGTCTGAAGAAGGGTTTTGACCAGAAACGTTGCCTATTTCCTTCGCTCCATAGATGCTGCCTCGCCCGCTGAGTTTCTCCAGCATTTTTGTCACCCTTCGATTTTCCAGCATCTGCAGTTCCTTCTTAAACATAACCTATAAACCGGTACGTCTTTGAAGTGTGGGAGGAAACCGGAGCACTTGGAGAAAACCTATGCAGTCACAGGGAGAACGTCTAAAAAACAAATGTACAGACAGCCCCCATAGTCAGGATCGAACCCGGGTCTCTGGCTCTGTAAGGTGGCAACTCGATAACTGCGCCACTCTGCTGGTAGGATATTTTCAAGGGACATGTATAATATAGTCCAACCTTTTCCTTGTGCTTTACAACATTCCGAGGTGACAATGTGTCCAATTACCTGTAACCCACTGTTGTTTATGTCAGATCATTTCACAGGAATGTGGCAAAGCTCCGTATATAACACAAGGAGTCAATAAGTCAGTGAATATCAGACGTGGTACAGCGCGAGCACTTGCATCAAGAACACAGTGGAAGTGCTCTGCTATGTGCTAGTTTTATTATTTACATTGTAAGCATTTTTCTTAATGATAGGGATGTTTTTGTTGCAGCATTCTCTGCTGATTCTGTCTCTAGATGTCTGTGCTTGTGACAAATACCAGTCTCTCCGTAATAAATGTCTCTGCGGCCTTTTTGGAGACAGTGGCTGCTCCTTCTGATCTCATGTGATCATCGCAGTCGGTGGATGTGGCTGCTTGCAGACACTGCGTCTGTGACTGCCGAGCCCTGGGGGAATGTCTGCTCGCTGGCTCAGACTCCACTCCACTCAGGCCCAAGCCCGCAGCCGAGGAGCTGCTGTTACTGCTGTTGTTGTTTAACCATCTGTGTACTGAGGGCAGCAACTGTGGGTCCAACATCACAGGTCCCGGCCCATCACAATGCAAGTGGCAGCTGCCATGCCCATCAATATTTAGTGCATCAAACGACTCCAGCAAATCACTCCACTGGAAAGGTGGTTCAATGGTTCGATGGTTTCTTTATCAGCACGTGTGCCAGGTACAGGGAAATGCATTTTTAGTTTAGTTTAGTTTAGTTTCAAGGCACAGCGAGGAAACAGGCCCTTCGGCCCACCGAGTCCGCACCGACCAGCGATCCCTGCACATTAACACTGTCCTATACACACACCAGAAACAATTTACACTCATACCAAGCCAATTAACCTACAAGCCTGTACGTCTTTGGAGTGTGGGAGGAAACCTAAGATCTCGGAGAAAACCCACGCTGTCACGGGGAAAATGTGCAAACTCCGTAGTCGGGATCAAACTCGGGTCTCCGGTGCTGCAAGCACTGTAAGGCATCTACTCAACCACTGTACCACCATGCTACCATCTGTTGCATATAGTTCAGCAAGACTACCCCCTTACATAAGCACAATCACCCTGGTAAGTACAGAATGCACAGAACAGCCACTGAGTATATAAGCAAGAGGTTCCATTTTAGTTACATTCCCAGCTGCAGCTGGCCACAAAGACCATTGCCCCCATTCCAGTCGTCCCCCCATCCGATGTCCCTCACCACGCCTGGCCCTCTGCAGCCCTCGTTTCCCAGGGGGGCTTCCCCCAGGTAAGACCCCCAATTCCTCTCACCCGGCCATTTGTCCAACATCCACCGCCCTCTCCCTCCACCTCCTCTCCGATTCCCGGTCTACATGGCGAGCAGGGGCCTTCCCTCGCCGGGAGTACCGGGCCTGCGGTTGGGATACAGCCAACCAGCTCACATGGTCGAGCCCCAGACTGCTGCAGGGCCTCCAGCGGCCATCTCCAACATCGGGACCCTGCACTGCTTCCTGTCACCGGTCCGCTCACCGGCCCTCAGTCCAACTCCCTCCTCTCCAGTCCATGAAGCAAGCTGAGGCTGGGCTCGGGGGCAACTTCTCTGGGCTGGTTCTTGTTGCTACGGCACAAGCCAGGCCTGTTGTCATGCACGCCGGTAGCCGTAGTCCTTTGGGAAACGAAGGGCCTATTTCCAAATTTGAGGGAGGGAAAATAAAGGCTGGCTCAAAAAGGGAGAGTATCAAATGGGTTTATCGATGAGTAGGTGACCCAGAGGCATCGTGGTAAAGCTGTTGCTTTACAGCGCCAGAGACCCGTGTTTGATCCTGACTATGGGTGCTGTCTGTATGGAGTGTGTACCTTCTCCCTGTGACTGAGTGGGTTTAACTCTGGGTGCTCCAGTTTCCTCCCACATTCTAAAGACGTACAAGTTTGTAGGTTAATTGGTTTCTGTAAATTGTCCCAATTAGTGTTGGATAGAACTAGTGTACGGGGGATTGCTGTTCACTGCAGACTCATTGGGCCGAATGGCCTGTTTCCATGTTGCCTCACTAAACTAAACTAAACTGTTTGTGGGACTAGTGCAGATGGGCATGGGCAAGTTAGTTGGGCCGAACGGCCTGTTTCCATGCTGTATGAGTCCATGACTCAATGACTGTATGACCAGGACAAGTAAACACTTTTGACTCAATGTTTCCATAACCAGCTGATAATTAGTCTGCTTTAATTTCTTAAAATGTGCTTAACATTTCTTAAAGGTAAGAATCTGAATTAGAACAAGCTGCTTCACAATAAAACTCCATACTACATGAACTCTTAGATGGTGCTTTGTAAGGAAAAGATTCTCATGGTAAGTAGCATGTAATGTTATGTAATGTAGCACCATCATGAAAAGAACGCAAAGTACTGGAGTATCTCAACGGGTCAGACATGTATGGGCGACGTTTCACATCAGGACTCTTCTCCAGTCTGAAGATGGGTCCCAAACCAAAATGTTGCCTATCTATGTCCTCCAGAGATGCTGCCTGACCCATTGAGTTACTCCAGTACTTGTGTTCTACACAAGATTCCAGCATTTGCGGTTCCTGATGACTATTTCATATTGCAAAACTTGAGATGTTTGAAGAGACAAATTACTCTTTAGTGATAAAAATTTTTGGAGATCTCGGTGGGTTGAAGGACCTGTTTCTGCATTGTATCCACCGAGTCCACGCCGACCAGCGATCCCTGTGCACTAGCACTACCCTACACACTAGGGACAACTTTACAATCTTTTACCAAAGCCAATAACCGTTAAATCTGTAGGTCTTTGGAGTGTCGGAGGAAACCGGAGCAAGAGGAGAAAACCCACGAGGTCACGAGAAGAACGTGCAAACTCTGAACAGGCAGCAGCCATTGTCAGGATGGAAGCCAGGTCTCTGGTGCTGTAAAGGGGCTGTCCCACTTGGGCGACCTAATTGGCGAGTTTAGGAGAGTTTGAAAAAATGTCACGTTGAAGACCTCCTTCGACTATGTTGAAGACTAGCTTTGACTAGCTACGACTAGCTCCGACTAACTTCGGGAAAATTGGACACTGAACAGTGGAGAGTGAAGACGACCTCCTTCGACTTCCTTCAACCTCCCTTCGACCTCCCTTTGACTATGATGAAGACTATCTACGACTACCTTTGACTACCTTTGATTACCTTCGACTACCCTCGATTACCTACGACTAACATGCCGACCTACTACGACCTACTACGACCCACTACGACTAAACCTACGAGTAAAAAAAGTATTGATTTTTTCCATGGCGACCTTTTTTTACTCGCGGGCATTTTTCAACGTTGAAAAATACGCCGCAACCTAGCTGAGGCCTCGAGTACATGGGGACTACTCTCGAGCATGAAGGAGAGTTACAAAGACCTCCTACGACCTCGTGTCGACCATGCTGCGAGTATGAGTCGAGGGCAAACTCGCCAGAACTCGTGGATTAGGTCGCACAAGTGGGACAGCCCCTTAAGGCAGCAACTCTACCGCTGCACGCATGTGCCCGTCCTTGAAATAGAATGGAATTATTTGGGGACAGAAGGTGACAATGTTCAGTCCCTGCAGTTTGAAAGCAGTAATTGGAACTGCTCAAATAATATCTTTGTACTGCACTTTGTTTGAAGACTTTACTGCTCTGAAGGAAGAACAATGTTGACAACAAACCAGGTTAGCGTTGAAAAGAGAGTTGTAACACTGCCTCACACATGAAGGGAATCAAAAGCGATAGGTTAATGCTGCAACAAAACTAAACAATGGAAGCGGGGGGTTGCAAAAGAGCATAAATCTCCGTGCCACTGTCAGGATGCACAAGGGAAGGTTTTAAACAGATTTTAGAGTAACAGAGTCATACACCCCTTTGGCACATCACTTCCATGTTGACCAAGCTGTCCCATTTACGCCAGTCACATTTGCCTGCATTTGGCCCACATCCCTTTCAACCTTTCCTCTCTGTGTACCTTTCCAAGTGTCTTTCAAATGGTGTTACAGCATCTGCCTCAACTACCTCGTCTGGCAGTTCATTCCACATACCCACCACACTGTGTGAAAAAAGTCTTAGAGTCTTGCCTGAAAAACAAATGCTGGGTAGCTGGAAGCCCATTGGAAAGCCCACATGTCCATTTGACCACATGAGTCAATGTCCTGGTATAAATAGCTCGTTCTATGCTTCCCTCCCAGTCTAGTTTCAGTCAATAAAATACTGAATCAAGCACATGAGCAACTAAACTTTATTTTGGAAATCCGAATACAAGTTCCCCTGTACAATGCCTAACCACATCGGGTTCGATCCTTGTATCTGCTTGGCCAAGCCCTCCTAGCCTCGTGCAAGCAGAGACGCTCCAGAATGTCACGCAGTCCCAAGCGTTCTCCCAGAAGATTGACACAGGACCTCGTGGGAATGGCCTTTTTATAGGTCCCAACAACACATATCGATTAAGACAGTACATAACTGACAGTTCCCCAACCCAATAATACAGTAGCTAATACATTGTATCTGGTAAGGCCTCAAGAATGAAGCTAACAAAGATGAATAATGCACCATGTGCCTTGGGATTCAGACAACCCAGTCAAGGCTCAACATTTAACCCAATCAACAACCAACAAAGTAAGGCTTTGCAACATTATTTACACTATGTATGTCTGGTTTGCGTCGATCCAATTAACTCTATTCATTTTACACCTTATTGTAAGACATCTGCAGATGTCCCATTCTTTCTCTGCAGCGCTTATCTAGGCCACAGATACACTGGCACCATTTGGCAGCTTGTCTCAGATCTGCAGAGGCACATTTAACTTGACCAAAATGGCCTATCAGTACAGAAGCCCTTACTCAATTTTAATAGCATGGCTGCTCCAATTTAGCCCGGATTAACACTGGCGTGAGTCTAAATGGCAGCCCGACGCTCTGTGGAATTACTGCGGCAGTGTGGTTTTCTCCACCTGTTGTGGTCTTTATCTTGAAATTGTGAAAGAGCATGAGTGGGAAGAAGTCTTACAGCTGTCACATTCTCTGATGCCAAAAAAAGATACAAAATGCTTGAGTAACTCAGTGGGTCGGGCAGCAACTCTGGAGAATGTGGATAGGTGCCGTTTTGAGTCAGGACTCGTCTTCACATTGACATCTGAAGAAGACGTCAGTCTGAAGAAGGGTCCCTGAACTGTGAATGAGACACACAAAAAAAATAATATATATATATATGTTGCATTTCATTGGTGAACGATGAGAGACAATGGGAGCCTCAGCGACGGCAGCGTGAGCCTCGACGAAACAGTAGGGCCTCAGCAGCAACGGGAGCCTCGGCGGTGGCGGGAGCCTCGGCAGCGGTGGAGCCTCAGCAGAGTGGGGCCTCGCGATCGATCCGCGATCAGTAGATGAGCGTGAAGGGGGGGAGTGGAAGACATTGGGGACCCGGCGTGGGGGGACCGCCGTGAGGGAGGGGGGAGAACAAAGGGGGACCCGGTGTGGGGGAGGGGGGGCACTCTAGTTTAGAATCCTCTGCCCAGGACATAAGTCTGTGTTTGTTTGTTGATTTGTTCCGGTGAAGGCATTGTGCACACGGCAGCCAGCCAACAGTCGCTTGTCTTTTCTTTTTCAGTTTTCACTTTTAATTTCAAATTTTCGTTTTCATGTACCTTGTGTGTTGTGACTGTTGGCAGACCAATTTCCCTCCGGGGATGAATAAAGTTTGATCGTGTCGTATCGTATTTCCATACCCCAGGTACACTGCAATCCTCAGTAACTGTTCCATCACAACTGACTTCATTTAAGCCATTGAGTGGATATGAGCCATTGGAGATCCACGTGGTATAGCATCAGGCCAGGCATGCCAATTTGTGATCTTTGCCATGTCAGCAGAACTTCCTTCATCATTGGGGCCTTCAGAATGAGGCCTCTGAACAACCTCAGTGTCAAACGTCAGCAAGACAAAGGGGATAGTGATCGACTGCAGGAAGTGAAACTGTACACATACCCCAGTTTGCAGTGACAATAAACTAAACTAAACTGAAACAGAACTGAAACTGAACAACCTCCACGTTATTGTTCCGAAGGTCCGAAGTTTCAAACAGCTTGGCTAAGTTTGAGTTGAGTTTATTGTCACGTGTACAGTGTACAGTGTACAGTGCATGCTAACCAGTCAGTGGATATTACAATCCTGCCATCCAGAGTGTACAGGGAATAACGTTTAGTGCAAGATTAAGCCCAGTATAGTCCATTCGAAGATAGTCCGAGAGTCCCCAATGAGGTAGATAGAAGCTCAGGACCGTTCTCTAATTGTTAATAGGGTGGTTCAGTTGCCTGATAACAGCTGGGAAAACACTGTCCCTGAATCTGGAGATGTGCGTTTGTGGCATTTGTGCTTCTTTTTATTGATCTTCAAAAATAAACTTTGTTCAGAATAAAATAAATAAATACGAAACAAAAACTGACCTAAAACCTCTTCAGACATTTTCAATATCTGCACATTCAATCATGGCATACTCAGTCAGTGGTGTTTGTCCTGCCTTTACACAAAACAACCTTGCCACTCATGTGGCCCCATTGGGGGATATGCCTTCGCTTGTTTCATAAGTTCATAGGTTCTAGGAGCAGAATAAGGCCATTCGGCCCATCAAGTCTACTCTGCCATTCAATGATGGCTGACCTATCTTTCCTTCTCAACCCAATTCTCCTGCCTTCGCCCCTTAACCCCTGACACCCGTACTATCAAGAATCTGTCAAACACCTCCTTAAAAATAGCCATTGACTTGACATTCACAGCCGTTCGTGACAATGAATTCCACAGATTCACCACCCTCTGACTAAAGAAATTCCTCCTCATCTCCTAAAAGAATGTCCTTTAATTCTGAAGCTATGCCCTCTAGTCCTAGACTCTCCCACTAGTGGAAACATGGTCTCCACATCCACTCTATCCAAGTCTTTCACTATTCTGTACGTTTCAACGAGGTCCCCCCCCTTTCTATCCCAGGCACACAGAGATCTCTTTGTGGTAGTCTCATCACAACAGATAATTTAGGTCATTGAGTGGACCTGGGTTGTTTTAGATGAACATCTTTTGCCTGATGCACTTCTTCTTGCGTATGGCGTGCAAAGCCTAAAGTTGTGGGACTGCTTGTTCTATTTGATCTTATTTGATTGTGCACACCAGGTTGATTGCATTCGTCGAAACAGGGCGGACCACGTGAAGGTTGCAATCTCCCACCTGATGCACCATTGTACAGGAGGTAGCTGTGGAAAATGAAACCAAATTGCAGCAAATGGAAAGGAAATTCATCTTTCCTCGGCAAGGCCAGCAGCATAATCAAGGATCAGTCTCATCCTGGCCACTCCCTCTTCTCCCCTCTCCCATCAGGCAAGACGTACAGAAGTGTAAAAACCCACACCTCCAGATTGAGGGAGTTTCTTCTCAGCTGTAAACAGGCAACTGAACTGTTTTCTCACCAGCTAGAGAGTGGCCCTGACCTCCCATCGATCGCATTGGAGACCTTTGAACTATCATTCATTGGACCTTATTGGATTTTATCTTACACAAATTGTTCTACCCTTCATCCTGTATCTGTGCACTGTGGACGGCTTGATTGTAATCATATAAATACTTGGCTGGATAGCGCACAACAAAATGCTTTTCACCGTGACAATAATAAACAAAACCAAATAAACTAATCGAAACTTTCTTCTTATATAGTGGATAAGCAATCCACTACAGTCCATTACATCCCTCAGGCAAACTTGAATTTAATGCCCTGTTGCCTTAGAGTTAAGATGGAAGGGAATCAAGAACCAGAGGACATCAGTTTAAGGTGAAGGGGAAAAGATTTAATAGAAATCTGAGGGGTAATTTTTTCACACAAAGGGTAGTGGGTGTATGGAATGCATTGCCAGAGGAGGTAGTTGAGGTAGGGATTATCACAACATTTAAGAAACAGTTAGACAGGTACATGGATAGGACAGGTTTGGAGGGAAAAGGGCCAAATGCAGGCAGGTTGACTAGTGTAGCTGAGACATTGTTGGCTGGTGTGGGCAAGTTGGGCCGAAGGGCCTGTTTCCACACTGGATCACTCTATGACTCTATCCAGATTCAAGCAGAGCTGAATCCTTTCACTGTTAATCACTTCATTTTGGCACCACTATTCGTCATGTGTCTTAATATCCCTTGTTTGTGCACACTGTTGCGTTTGAAGTGATGCCAGTTATCAGAGACAATCTGGATCATTGATTGTCCAGTATGTTCACAGGAGTTGAAACACCCACTATGCGGCCGCATTAAAACAGGTGATTTGATAGGAAATTAATGGAATTGGAATAAATACTCCTCGGAAATTGCTTCACAATAAAGCAAACAGTGTAAAAAAGTCTGTTCTGTTTCAGGCAAATAGAGATTTGTGATAGCTGAACTGTGTGAATGAAGAATTAGGCAAGAGTGACATTTAATATAGTTCAGACTCGGCGCCCTTTAAGGAACATTCTATTCTTAGTACAAAAGGAATAGGTGACATTTCAGGTCGAGACACTTCAGAAGAAGGGTCTCGACCTGAAACATCACCTATTCCTTTTCTCCAGAGATGCTGCTTGTCCAGCTGTGTTACTCCAGCTTTTTGTGTCTACCTTTGGTTTAAACCAGCATCTGCTGTTCCTCCCTACACATTCTATTCCTAGTGTCCTGTTCTTTTCATTTGGCTTGTTCTGAACCGTTTATCTGTGTTGAAGTATGGCCTCACATCAGACACTTTTCATTTGTAGGGCTAGATGTTGGGAGACGTCAACATGTGGATTTCAAATATGTTCGAAACATTACACCTAGAAGAGATAAGACTCCTCCTGGCAGGTAAACCAGATCACTTCCATCTGACGTGGTCTGCATTTATAAAATTATTACAAATATAGGGTCCAAAGGTACCTTAAAAAAAAAAAAACTGAGGTCAGGTAAAGGGTGATGATAGCTGGAAAGTTGGTATGTCCCATTTGCGTAATGCTCATAAAAACTATTTGTTTTTCTCTTTCTCCTCTTACTCTTTCTCCTTCTTTTCTAGGGTCTATTTCTTAACTCTTTTTCTTTTGTTTTTAATTTTGTTCTTATAGGGTCTTCGTTCTGTCTTGTTGTCACACGTTCTACACTTTCACTTTTTCCTTCACTTTCTTCTTTCTTTCAATCTTATCCTTTCCTTTTACTAGTGTAAAAAACAAACGGAGTACATTAATTGTAAGAAGATATAAGTGACGATTACTAATGTATGTGGTTGTAATGTAATGTACTTCTAATAAATAAAAAATAAAAAAATAAAAAAATAAAAAAATAAAAACATTTGATTCATTTCATTGACATCTTAACTGTAAATGCTGGCACTTTCTGGGAATTGATACATACTCATAGGATTGTAGACCACAGGAAACAGCCCATTTGACTCAACATGTCCAAGCCACCTGTTGTATCTATCTTGAGTCTGAAGAAGAGTCCCAATCTAAAACGTCAACTATCTGTGTTCTCCAGAGATGCTGCCTGCCCTGCTGAGTCACTCCAGCACTTTGTGCCTTTGTTTTTGTATATATCTACAATCCCATTTACCTCCATTTGGTGTATATCCCCCTTGGCCTTATTGACGTATGGAAATTAAAAACATGCTTTTTCTCGATTCTGACTCACTTCACCAGAGTCGAGTTTACTCACAGTGATTTTGTTTTAATGTATTCCGTTATGGGGTGTGGGTGTTTCTGGCGGGCTTGCATACAATGTCCTTGCAGTAGCGGCACGGTAGAGTTGCTGCCTTACAGCGAATGCAGCGCCGGAGACCCGAGCTCGATCCTGACTATGGTTGCTGTCTGTACCGAATTTGTACATTCTCCCCGTGACCTTCATGGGTTTTCTCCTAGATCTTCCCACACTCCAAAGACGTACAGGAATGTAGGTTAATTGGCTTGGTAAATGTACAAATTGTCCCTAGTGGGTGTAGGATAGTGTTAATGTGCGGGGATCGCTGGTCGGCGCGGACCCGGTGGGCCAAAAGTGCCTGTTTCGGTGCTGTATCTCTAAACTAAACTAAACTAAAAGCAGTCCATGAACTGAATGGTTTGCTGGGTGAAATCGATGAGCAGTTACGATTCTTTTGCTCCACCTGCCCTTTCAGGCTGAGCTTCATTGATCATAAATTGATCCTCCAAAACATTGATTTTACTTCGGAGTCACGTGAGTGACTTCGTGAAGAACCCGCTCAGTGCGCAGGAGCGGCGGCAGCTGGAGGAAGGCGCTCCGGCTGCATTTTGAAACGGACCGTTGGGTGAGTATATTCAACTAAGTCTAACAGAGAAAGAGAGTGTGGGTGTTCTTACCAAATAAGTACACTCACCAGAAGACTCTCCAACAGAACTGCCCCTGCTCAACTCCACCAGAGGAGCGTTTAATCTCAGGGGGGCAGCAACAGGCGGCAGGACCGCTCATAGAGCGCTCCGCTATCCCCGACACCGAGCCGAGCCCAGTCCCGCTAATGCCTGCACAGCGGACAGGGAGCAAAGCCATGAGAGCAACCGGCCGGTAATGTCTAATTTGTCAGATGGGGACATGTCTCCACCTACACGGAGGAGAGACAGCCGCCAGAGCTTATAACAGCTCTTGGAGCAGATGCTCCAGCGAGCTACGCAGAAGGAGCGTTCTCGCAGGAGGTAGGTCAGGCACCTCCTCCACAGTGTCTTGGGCACTGCCCTCTGCTCCCTCATTACTGGAGGCTAGCATTGGTGACCAGGGTTGGGCTGGTCTGGAAAGGGGCTGGCGGAAGAATTCGGCAGTATGCAAGGGGTGCAGGAGCAGGAAGAGCTGCTGGGTGTGGTGGACCGCTATGTAGCAACCCCACGTGCTGGAAGACCGCTGGAACCAAACATGGCGGCCAGCATCAATCATCTGTCAAATAAGCCCTTGCAGGAGAAGGTACTTCTTGAGGTGCTTGAATTTTATACAGCACCAGAGAACTGTGAGGCCCTCAGAGTGAAGACTGTGAACAGCCAGATCTGGGGTCACGTGGGGTCAAACATGTGTAACCATGAAATCAAGCTACAGCGGATCCTAAGGCTCCGGACGTCGGCCATTACAGCCTTTGCTCGTTCTGTGCAAAGTACGGAGATGGATACTTGCCAGCAGGATGTGCTGGCACTGATGTGCAATACACAATCTCCGGCGGGGAAACATAAGACCTGCCCTCAATCCCAAAGTTGCTGGGTTGTGCAGAGCCCCAGCTGCAGAGACGGATGCTCTGTTATTTGGGAAAGACCTCAACAAAAAACTGAGGAACATGGAGGAAGCAGCGACATCTTTCGGCCTCATGAGGGCAGGCCCTGGGACGAGCAAACCAAGAGCTACAATACCCAAGCGGCAGCACCCCATGGCATCCACCAGTCGACGTCCTCAATATGGGACTGGTGAAAGCTCGGGGACCGCATTTTATCCCCAAAAGATCTTTTTTAGATCAGGGCCCCCATGGAAAATGCGCCACCCCCCAACATCGCCAGCACGTCAGACAAGCAAAACCTACAAAAACATCAGGAAACAAAAGAAACACCACTGAACATGGAGGTAGGTGGGTCTGGTTCCTGCCAGCATATAGAGAATAAGGGTGCTTTACTAACAGAGGGGAGCTTACACTGGTTTAAAGAAGCATGGGTTACTGTCACGTGTGATAAGTATATACTCAACAGCATTAGTGGAGAGGTCATCCAAAAGACCAAACATGAACCTTTGGAATTTGTATCAAATAAAACCAAAAAAGATGGTGGATGTCGCATCATCATTGCCTTAACATCACTAAATAAGTTTGTTGAGTATATACATTTCAAAATGGAGACAGTTGTTACTGCCAAACAACTGATTTCCAAAGGATACTTCATGGCAAGCATTGATCTGAAAGATGCTTACTATCTAATACCCATACACAAGGATCATTGCAGATACCTACAATTTATCTGGTTGGGGCAGCTGAGGCAGTACAACGCATTGCCCAATGGGCTAACCTCAGCCCCAAGATTATTCATCAAAATATTGAAAATAGCCATGGCAAGACTAAGAAACATATTGTCATGGCATACCTGGATGATATTCAGATAGTAGGGAAAACTATGGAATTGGCTGTGGCAGCAGTATCAGCTACAAAATAGCTCCTCGAAACTCTGGGGTTCATCCTACATCCAGATAAATCTAAGTTGAAGCCATCCACTATTATGGACTACCTGGGCTTCACAATTAACTCAGTCCATATGACTGTTACCTTGCCAAAAGGAAAATAAAAATAAAAAATAAAAATAAAAATGGTTGCATTAGCACAATCATGCAACTATTTAATGGTCAACAAAGGACCAACTATTCGACAAGTCCCAAGAGTGATTGGGAAAATGGTAGCAGCATTTCCAGCTACACAATGCGGACCTTTGCACTATCAAAATTTACAAACAGCAAAGGTACAGGCACTAAAACGACATACAGGTCACGATGTTCGTGTCATGTAATTACCCACTGAAGCAATATCAGCTACAGTGGTGGGCAGAAAATGTTTGGCATAGTTTCAGCTCTATCATCATCACTAACCTTACTTTAGTTCTTCAAACAGATGCCAGTGCTCAAGGCTGGGGAGCAACTTACTCCATATCCAGCACAGGTGGTAGATGGACTAACCTAGAGTCATCATTACTACTGACACTGGGCATTAACTATCTAGAGATGTTGGGCGCCTTTTATGGGTTAAAAGCATATGTAGCTAATATGCAGCACTTGCATGTTCGGTTACAGATTGATAATACTACGGTGGTGGCTTATATTAACCATATGGGCGGCATAAAATCATTATCATGCGACAAATTGGTCAATGTGATTTGGCTATGGTGTGTCGAAAGACATATTTGGCTATCAGCTACTTATCTACCAGGTAAGCTAAACACAGTGGCAGACACCAGGTCACGCAAATTCAATGATAACATCGAATGGATGTTCAACCCTAAAGTATTTGCTAAAGTTATTAAGCAGTATGGAACGCCAGATATCGATGTATTTGCATCAAGACGAAATCACCAGTTACCTATATATGTCGCTTGGGAACCAGACCCAGAGGCAGCAGCGATACATGCCATCACGCTGGATTGGGGAAATGTCTTCTTCTATGCTTTCCCTCCCTTCTGCCTCATCAGTCGGGTACTTCGCAAAATACAGATGGACTCTGCTTCTGGAATTTTGATGGTGCCCGACTGGCCTACACAGCCATGGTTCCCGGTTCTACATGACATGGTGGTTGAGTCACCAATGGTCTTTCCCAGTGATCCAGGATTATTAACTCACCCAGTATCAGGCATAAGCCACCCATGCCATGAGAAAATTAAACTCCTGGGTTGCAGGCTTTGAATAGATCTTACCTGGAACAGGGATTGTCCGAACGAACCATCACCACCATGTCGGCATCCCTTTGAACATCCACCAAGAGGCAGTACTGAATCAGCATAAGAAAATGGGAGAAGTACTGCCAGGAAACAGGGACAACGTATGCAACAGCCACAGCCACCAACGTACTGGAATTCCTGGCCCATCTACACCATGATGAAGGGATCAGTTACAGTGCCATCAACACAGCGCGAAGTGCTCTTTCTGCTTATCTCAAACCAGCAGGACAACAGGCAATGGGATCCCATCCACTGGTGGTAAAACTGATGAAGGGCATTTATGATATCAAGCCCCTAAACCCAGGTATACCCATATTTGGGATATCAGTGTGGTCCTGACATACCTCAGGGAATGGCCACCAGCCAGATCCCTCAGCCTCGAGCAATCTACACTAAAGACGCTCATGTTGATGGCACTTGTATCCGCTCAGAGGGTCCAGTCACTACACAAGTTGAGGCTGGACAACATGGTGACCACCCCAGATCAGATCACATTCATCATACAGGGTCTGGTGAAGCAAAGCAGGCCAGGAACAGCTAATCCACTGGTGGTATTCCGGGCCTACCCACAAAAGCCACGGTTGTGTGTCGTGACCCATCTACAACATTACATAGACACAACCCACAATATAAGAGGGAGTGAAAAAGCCTTATGGGTCAGCCACAAGTAACCTCATGGCCGGGTAACGAGCCAAACCATTTCAAGATGGCTCAAACAGGTACTGAAGGCTGCCGGAATAGATACTAATACATTTAAATCTCATTCCACTAGGGCAGCATCTACATCAACGGCTGACAGAATGGACGTACCGGTTGACCATATTCTGAATACAGCAGGATGGTCGAGGGAAACGACATTCAGAACTTTTATAATAAGCCGTTGATGAAACCTGATTTATTTGCAGAGAAAATATTACAAGCTGCAAATATTTAAGTTAAGCCCGGGGAAGCACTTTAATTTTGTTATTGTTAATAAATACCTTTTTTGTTTCTTGAGAAACAGATTCATTGGGTGATTACGATAACACTTCCTCCCTCAAGAACTTTCGGCAGTGAGTGAAATAAAAGTGTTACACGGTTTGAAATCACAGAGCTTTGAAATCTTCACGAAGTCACTCACGTGACTCCGAAGTAAAATAGTAAGATTAAACGAGAACTTACCAGTTTGAAGTTTGATCTGTATTTTATGAGGAGTTACGATGAGGGATTACGTGCCCTCCGCTCCCACCCTCATTATATGGATCAAACTAATAAATTGATGTCTCCTTTTCTTTACTATGTTTACTTCAAATACCTGTGTCTATCTGTGATTCCACACCGCTGCTTGGAAGTATGCCGCGCCTGCGCACTGAGCGGGTTCTTCACGTAATCCCTCATCGTAACTCCTCATAAAATACAGATCAAACTTCAAACTGGTAAGTTCTCGTTTAATCTTACTAGTTTAGTTCATTGTCACATGTACCGAGGTACAGTGATCTCCCAGCATCGTAACTGGGGAATGCAGTGTGGTGGAGCAAGGGTTGGGGGTTAGTGTTCAGTTTAGTTTGGTTTAGAGATACAGCGTGGAAACAGGCCCTTCAGCCCACCGAGTCCACGCTGACCAGCAATCACCCAAACACATATTCTATCCTGCGCACTAGGGCCAATTTCTAGAAGCCAATTAATCTACAAACCTGCATGTCTTTGGAATGTGATAGGAAACTGGAGCACCCGGAGTAGACCGATGTGGTCACAGGGAGAATGTACAAACTCCATACAGACAGCACCCGTAGTCAGAATCGAACCTGGGTGTCTGGTGCTGTAAGGCAACAACTCTACTGCTGCGCCACTATATCACCTGGTGATTATGATTGAAGGGGCAGAAGATGCAAAAGCTTGAAACCACGTACCAGCAGATTCAGGAACAGTTGCCTCCCTCGATTAACAGTCTCCTGAACAGTCCTCCCATAAACTAGAGTGGAGTCCCAATCTTCCAGCCTACCTCATGATGGACATTGGACTTTTTCTCAGGAACTGCAATGCAAAATGCTTTGAAACTATATTCTGCACTCTACTATTTTCTGGTTCTACTCGCTATTGTACTTGCGTATGGCTTAATTATATTCATGCACATCATGATCTGATTTGACTACAATAATAAATATCAAGACCAATGGAATGACTACCATGTTGACCAAACTGTCTAAACGCTGGAAGGGCATTGCCATTATTATTGTGTCTTCGTATTAGCATTTAAACAACCATTTTTGATCTCCATTTTAATTTTTGCTGACATAAATTTGGAATACACAAATACAGAAATATCAAGCAGTAGGAACCATTAGAACAAAGGAGGTATCGACGCGGGATACCTTGTAACTTTGTCAGTGCCCTTTGGGTGGTGTCTCTTTGTATACCTTGGGTGTGCAAAACAACGAATATCAGTGTGACTTGTCACGTGACGATAAAGTATCATTCATTCATTCATTCATTCATCATTTGCAATTGGTATCCTTTTATTGATGACATCCTGATTTGATCATAGTCAAAACGGCTGAGGAATGTACAGTACTTCACAAGAGATGGAATGATTTCATATACAAACAGAAAATGTTGGAACAACTTAGCAGGTAATTGAGAAATAATATTAAAACAAACAGATAGCATTCAGTGGAAATAGTTGTCTGAGCAGACACTCCGGCTCCCTACAGTTAAAAGCAACTAATGAAAAGTTAAACTTGATTTACGATAGCCAATGGGATCGACCTTTAATAAATGAGAGTTGCGGATGGCTAGAAATTGTTTGCTCTTTGCAACCCAGAAACTATTCAGAAGAGAGAGAGATCTAATTCCTGTTCTGGTAATGTTACATATGCCCACTACCAAACACAACCAGCCCCCAGAAATCAGGATGAGTAAAGTGTGCGGATCTGACTTAGTCCTTTGAAGTGTGGCCAACCTTATCTTTTGCCACGAAGGGAGGCAAAGAGGGGGAGGAAGCAATAGAAAATTGGGGAGGCAGTCCTCTCGCATCTGTGTTTTTAATAATTCCTTTGCCATTTTGATATATTTTAGTGATGTCCTTCACGCCTATATCTTGAAGAGTGGGAGCAAGATGGAGAGGGGACGGAGAGAATGCTGTTCCTGTTGCTCTCCCCTTCTCCGTCCGCTCTTTCCTCCCACCCCCACTGTCACCTTCCCTTTGATCCCAAGTCCTTTGATGTCCTTTGGACGAATTTCAGGAACATGAGCGCCATCATTTCACGAAAGCAATGCTAGATTTCAGTTTCCATTTCCTCCCATGAAAAGTGTAATCTTGTTTAAAAAATATAATAATAATAATAACTCAAAAAATATATAGTGCGCAACTGTGTTATTATGAAACAAGATAATTCCACAGCGCGGTTTTTAATAAATAGAAAATTATCAAAGCGGCCTCATCAAAGGATTCAAAGGCCACAATAATCATGGCTAGCTTGTCCTGACCTTGAAAGACTGGAGTAACAGACAGGCGGTGCAATAGTGCTGCCTCAGCTCTTTAACCCAGTAACCTTCATCCAGTGGACACAAGCAGCGTTGCCTCTCTGTGTTCTCCAGAGATGCTGCCCCGTGTTCTCCAGCGATGCAGCCTGACCCGCTGAGTTACTCCAGCACTTTGCGTCTCACTTTAATCCAGCATTCTTCATTGTATGGGCTTTGTGTTTACATGAGATTGGTACATTCCCAGCTCAGTATTCATTGAAGAGGAAGGAATCTTTTCAGGAAAAATAAAGCTTTACTTGAGGCGGCACGGTGGCGCAGCGGTAGATTTGTTGCCTTACAGCATCAGGGACCCAGGTTCCATCCGGACTACGGGTGCTGTCTGTACGGAGTTTTAGGTTCTCCCCGTGACCGTGTGGGTTTTCTCTGGGTGCTCTGGTTTCCTCCCACACTCCAAAGATGTGTAGGTTAATTGGCTTTGGTAAAAAATTGCAAATTGTCCCTCGTGTGTGTAGGATCGTGCTAGTGTACGGGGTGATCGCTGGTCGGTGCAGACTCCGAGGGCCGAAGGGCCTGTTTCCGCACTGTATCTCTAAAACTAACATGAAGAAAAAAGAAAGGATCTCTCCTCAGTTAGTTAATCTCAGCACAACCGCTGGCGAAAGATGTGTGACACGTTATTCCAGGAACCAGGCAGGTGAAGGAAGGGTGACAGTATTTCCATCAGAATAAGAAACAAAAGAAAAGAAAAGATAGAACTTCTATTTGAACAGATTAGTGGTGCAGCTAGTAGAGTTGCTGCCTCACAGTTCCAGAGACCCAGGTTCGACCCTGACCTCGGTTGCTGTCTGCATGGAGTTTGCACGTTCTCAGCGCGGGTTTCCTTCGGGAGCTCTGGTTTGCCCCACATGTGGAAGGAGTGGATGAGATAGTGAGATAACATAGAACTAGTGGTCGATGGTCAGTCTGGATGCAGTGGGCCAAAGGGCCTGTTTCCATGCTGTTTCTCTAAACTAAACCAAACTTGTAATGGTCAGAAGGAGATAACTGGACTTGCTGCTAAAGATTTGACAGACAACGTGATCTTATTATAACATGGATGTTCAAGTATTTTCCTGGCTGCCTATGTTTCTAGTAGTCTTGGACTATTACTACAAGGCTTTTGCAATGCTGGATCTACATCCCTGGCATATAGTTGTAGCTGTTGAATATGTTCTATATTACCCCAGCTAATGGCCGTGTTATTGGTGATAGAGGCTGAGATCACGAGTGTCTCTGTAGTTAAGGTTTGGGAATTTCTGTGAACCATCAACCTCTGTTGGCAGAACGCTCGGTCGTAAAGCCGCAGTATTGTTGCTTCAGTCCTTCTGTAATGAGGCTCTGAACTGGGAGGGATTCGGGATTTGGTTACATTCAGAGGCTCTGATCTCAACGTAAGCGCTCAGCTCGATCTCGCTCTCGCTCCCTGGCTCCGTCGTCACGGTGCTGCCCTTGGACAGGCTATCTGTGCTCCACACAATAAGCTAGTCTATTCTTTCAAGTGCTGTAATGGGGACTTGCGATGCAGGGTACTGTCATGTGCAAATTATAAACAGAATTATGAGATGGTTGGAACTGAGCACTAGGGCTGTAATTTATTCTCTGGTGGAGACGTTTTGATGAACCCAGTGATTAAATTCCAAACCCATTATTCATTTTCCACTAACTGTAGTATTTATGATATATTCCAGTCACAAGAAACTGAAATGTTGGTTAATGACAGCTTAAAAATACATATTTCAAAACAGTTATTCCATTTAATGGAAGGCTTTCTGAACCTGCACCCTCACATGGAACTTAATTTTAGCCATTGAGATCAACATTTCTGTCTCTCAGAGTTCAAAGATGCAACAGATTTAACTTCACCTAGTGCCGGCTTTATGCAGCAAACATCAGAACGACAAGCTGACTTAAATCTTAGATAGACACAAAGTGCTGGAGTGACTCAGCAGGTCAGGCAGCATTTCTAGAGAGCATGGATAGGTGATGTTTTTGGTCGGGACCCTTCTTCAGACTTAAATCTTGTTTATACTTACCTGGCAGGGAAGAATCGGTGGTGATGATGTTAATCCTGGCCAGATTGGAAAGGCTAGGTCTCTAAAATTGAGTAAAAGCTTCAGGGCTGCGAGGTTATTTGGTCAATTTAAAAGTGCTCTTTATAGAAATGGGACAAGCTGCAGAATGGTGCCAGTTTGCCTAGAGCCTTGATCTGAGCTGCAGGAAGAGAATGGGAACATCTGCAGACCCTGAAGCAAAATGCATAGAATGGATTGCATGAATGCAAACCAGGCATACACTTTGTAAATAATTGTAAAAAATGTTGCAAAGCTTAATTTGCTGGATGTTGATTGGATGAGGTATTGAGCCTTGTCTGGTTTTCTTGCATATCAGGGTAAATGTTGCGATGGTTACTTCCTCCGAGAAACACTGTTTGATTACAATGTATTAGCCACTGTATTATTGGGTTAGGGGTATGGGGTTAAACGATATCTGTGATTGGATTGTAAAGAGACCACCCCCATGTGGTTCGGCCCCTAGAGGTCCGGGGACCTATAAAAGTCCGCTGCCACGAGGTCCAGCGTCGATCATCTGGGAGAGCGCTTGGGACTGCGTGACCTTCTGGAGTGTCTCTGTTTGAGCGAGGCCTAGAGGGCTTGATCAGGCAGATACGAGGATTAAACCCGCGGTGGTGAGGTACAGTAGTTGGAACTGTAATTGTGTTTTGTCAAAATAAAGATTTGTTGCGCAAATGCTTGATTCAGTGGTTTTTGACTGAAACTAGACTGGGGGAAGCTTAGAACGAGCAATTTACAATGATGGCCGATCTCCTGGGATGAGTCTGTCCCATTGCGCTCCGGGTGTGCTGATGCCCGCGATGCCCCCAAATGCGGGATACTCGACTGCAACTTCTGTGGTAGTGGGGGTTCGCGCTCCTGCTCACAATTGTGTGGGCAGCACGATGGTGCCTTAGAGTTGCTGCCTTACAGCGCCGGAGACCTGGGTTCGAGCCCGACTACAGGTGCTGCCTGTATAGAGTTGGTACCTTCTCCCCGTGACCGCATGGGTTTTCTCCGAGATCTTTGGTTTCCTCCCACACTCCAAAGATGTACAGGTATGTAGGTTAATTGGCTTGGTATAAGTGTAAATTGTCCCTAGTGCGTCGGATAGTGTTAATGTGTGAGGAGCGCTGGTCTTTGCGGACTCGGTGGGCCGAATGGTCTGTTTCCACGCTGTATCTCTAAACTAAACTAACCTAAATTTCCAATGACCTGCATAATAGAACTTCAGTTAACCTGACAAACCGGTTTCTGATAGTTGATTGATTGAAAGATACAGGTTAGAAACAGGCCAACAGCCTATCGAGTCCCCGCTGGACATTGTTCACCTGTTCACACTACCTTATTCTCGCATCCACTCCCTACACACTAGGGGCAATTTACAGAGGCCAATTAACCTACAAACCCTCGCGTCTTTGGGACGTTGGAGGAAACCAGATCACCAAAAGGAAATCACGCAGTAACAGGGAGAACGTGCAAACTCCACGCAGACAGCACCCGAGGTCAGGATCGAACCGGGTCGCTGGTGCTGCGAAGCAGCCGCTCTACCAGCTATGCCACTGTGCTGCCCAAGTTGATTGCTTTCTTGCATAGAAATAAAACCTCAAACAGCTCGAAAAAACTCAGCTGCTCAGCTACTGTCAATTAGTGTCTGTAGAAAGGGGAACAATATTAACATTTCAGGTCAAAGATCATTCATCAGAATTGTCACATAGCATCTGCTCACCCAGTGCTCCAAAGCCTAGTACTCTATTTTCAATTGTACGTAAGGCAGAAGATAATTTTTAATTCTATTTAAAAATGTTCCAGCACATGCAGCAATAAAATGCAATGCCCAGTAATACCGCCTTGCTAAAGATGGCTTAAAAGCTTTTGTGTTTGTTTTCTAGGTTTGCACAAAAATTGAAAGTCTTGAGTTTACAACAGAAGTCTTTAATAATGGCCGCAAGACTAGTCACAATGGCTGCCCACATACTGTCTACAGACAGGATAAACTATATACAAAACATCTCCCTTTGTCCTGTGCAGCGCCACCTGCTGCACAGGAGGAGCAATGGGTCCTCCCACCCCACACAGTCCACCAAACATCACAAAACCCAACCACACCACAGTACCATGAATAGCCCTATAATGATTTTCCCTTAGCTCAGAAATTACTTCAACGATACAAATATTATAATATTTTGTACATCACATCAGAGTGCACACGAAAACCTTATATTTGCATAGCGCCCTATACTTACAAAACAATTTAAGGAACAATATGACTATGAAATACCTGATATAGATTAGAATGAAATGCCCAAAATGTTAGTCAAAGAGATAAAGATTTAAGATGTAGCTTAGTGGATGAGGAAGGAAAGAGGGATAGAGTCATAGAGTGTGTAGGAAGGAACTGCAGATGCAGGTTTAAACCGAAGATAGACACAAAATGCTGGAGTAACTCAGTGGGACGGGCAGCATCTCTGGAGAGAAGGAACGGGTGACGTTTCAGGTGTCTGAAGAACGGTCTCGACCCGAAACGTCACCCATTCCTTCTCTCCAGAGATGCTGCCTGTCCCGCTGAGTTACTCCAGCTTTTTGTGTCTATCTCGTCATAGAATCATACAGCAATGAAACAGGCCCTTCAGCCCAACTCATCCATGCTGACCAAGACGCTAGCCCCATTTGAACGAAATTTGAATGAGATTTGAGGGAAGACCTGTTTTGGGCAGCTCGCGGTCATGTGCAGTGGCAGGACCTGGCTCTCGCTGCGAAGATGGGCCGGGCAGGCCGTTACCTGCAGGGGAAGTTCGGAAACCGCAAATCTCGGCTTCAAAGACCAGTAAGCCGAGGAGGCCCCACTGGCAATGATGGGCGCGAGGAGTGGCCCGGTCGGAGAGGGACTGCAGTATTGCTTCCAGCGGCTTCAAGGTCGGCTGTAGAAGGTGCCCCTGGAACTCAAAGGTGGTCGGGAGAGGAGAGGGATGTCGGTCCATGGCCGAATGGTCAAGGGTGACGGGGGAGGCCCTGCAGTAGTCTGAGGTTCACCTGGACTAGGTGAACACCAGTACATCCAGCATGTGGACCAGACTGGATTTTTTCTTTTTATAAATGGCGCCAAATGTGCGGACTTGTGTGCTTGCGCGAGCTATGCAAATAGAATTTCACAGCGCAGTGCATATATGACATTAAAGAACCATTGAACCATTGAATCATTGAAGGGATGAGTGAACCTAGGCGTTGTGAACAAAGTGGTCTCTATGAAAAATGGAACGGGATGGGGATGGGAAGATGTGTCTGGTGGTGGGATCACATTGGAGGTAGCACACATGTTAGAGAATGATCTGTTATATCCGTAGGCTGTTGGGGCTGAAAGGTGAGGACCAGGAAACTCTATCCTTGTTCCATCTGGAGAAAGGGGAAGTGAAAGCAAAACTGCGGGGCACAGAGGAGACATGAGTGAGGGCTATGTCATGTACCTGTACACTGTGAATGGCTCGATTGTAACCATGTATTGTTTTTTCCACTGACTGGTTAGCACGCGGCAAAAGGTTTTCACTGTATCTCGGTACACGTGACAATCAACTAAAACTGAACTAAGTGTTAGAGAATTATCTGTTGCATCTGTATGCTTTGGAGTTGAAGGTGAGGACCAGGAAAACTCTATCCTTGTTCCATGTAAGGAAAGGGTGAGTGAGAGCAGAACTGCGAGACACAGAGTCTCATTGCATCTCAGTACTTGTGACAATAATTAGCCTAAACCCAACTATGGGGGGAAACCAGAGCACACAGAGGATACCTGCAACGTCACAGAGAGTGTAGGAAGGAACTACAGATGTTGGTTTAGTCCAAAGATAGACACAAAAAGCTGGAGTAACTCAGCGGGACAGGCAGCATCTTTGGAGTGAAGGAATGGGTGATGTTTCGGGTCGAGACCTTTCTTCAGACCAGTTGTGCATATCACATTGACCGCACCGGACCCTTCATCACACCCATGACACCAGAGTGTGAGGTAGTGGCTCTACTATAGCTGATATCAAGAAATTGAACCAGCCTATCAGTCA
>CM075986.1:30929041-30934041 GCA_038087875.1 Malacoraja senta | reverse complement strand
CATGTCCCAGATAGGACAATGAAATTCTTGCTTGCATATCTGTCTCCATCACCTTCGTTGGAAATGTGTTCCACTCTCTGTGTGAAAAACCTGCCCCCCACATCTCCATTAAACTTTCCATCTCTCGCCTTATAGTTGTGCCTTGTAGTGTTGGACATTTCCATCCTGGGAAAAAGTTCTGATCATCTACCCCAATCTATGCCTCTTATAATTTGATATACCTCTATCACATTGCTCCTCAACCTCCAACATTCCGGAGAAAACAATCCGTCGATGCAATCTCTCACCGCAGCTGAGACCCACTAATCCAGGCAGCTTTCTGAAAATATCCTCTACACTCTCTCTCCAAAGCCTTCACATCTTTTCTGTAATGGGGTGACCAGAACTGCAAGCAGTACTCCAAATGCAGCCTAACCAAAGTCCTATAGAGTTGTATCGTTACATCCTGCAGCGGTAGAGTTGCTGCCTTACAGCGCCAGAGACCCGGGTTCAATACTGACTACCAGTGTTGTCTGTTCAGAATTGTACTTTCTCCTGTGAACGCGTGAGTTTTCTCCAGGAGCTCCAGTTGCCTCCCACACTCTAAAGACGTACAGGTTTGTAGGTTAATTGGCTTTGGTAAAAATTGTAAATTATCCCTAGTGTGTTTGAGTTTGAGTTTGAATTTAGTTTATTGTCACGTGTACCGAGGTACAGTGAAGAGCTTTGTCGGATAGTATTAGTGTACGGGCTGATCACTGGTTGGCACGGACTCGGTGGGCCGAAGGCCCTGTTTCCGTGCTAAAGAAAATAAAGTCCAGAAAGTGTGTTTTTCCCAATCTCAGGATCGAACCTAGGTCTCTGGTGCTGTAAGGCAGCAATTCTACAGCTGTGCCACTGAGCTGTACTTTGTAGATTACACAATAGTGACATTTTTATAGTTCAATCCTGATGTTAAACTAGGTGAAATCTCTGGGCAACGTGAGAGACAGACCCAGACCTTGCTTTGTGTCTTCCCTTGGTTGTTAATGCAGTAACTAGAATTCAGGCTGGGCAAAAACCCTTCAAATAATATTCCAGTTTAATTAGATTGTCCTTTTTAAAATATTTTAATACCCACTGATCTCTCTAATTCTGTGATTGTTTATAAGTTTGAGTATTGGCTTAAGTGGTGCATCATCATCTCCTGGCGTTCCCTGCAGCTGTTCCCAGTACTGGCTTGTGGTAAACGTTCAAGCTGCTGAATGGATCACTTACTGGGATTGTGGAAATATAGAACTGCAGATGCTGGTTAATGTTCAAAACTCGGGAAGTCAGGTAGCATCTCTGGAGAACATGGAAGATGACGTTTGGGTCAAGATCCTTCTCCCAGTGAAGAAGAGTCTCGACCTGAAACGTCACCTATCCATGTTCTCCATAGATGCTGCCTTTAGTTTGTGACCAATTTACTGGGATCGTCAGAGCCTTTTGCTTATCTTTATCAACCACACATTATCATCAATGCCAACTTTATTTCTGTTGTGTTACAAATGAACCCATGACCAAAAGAGAAGAATTAGGAGGAGAAGAATTAGGCCATTCGGCCCATCGAGTCTACCCCGCCATTCAATCCATTTTTCTTTCTCACCCCATTCCCCTGCCCTCAGCAACATATAATCCTTCATCTTCTACTAATCTTGCCATTCTAGTCTTGTTTCTTCCTCCAACCACCCCCCCCCTCCCTTCTTCCCCCACCCCCAGTACACCACCTCCTATTTCTCCCAGTATGAATAAGGGTCCTGACCCAAAACGTCTCCTCACCATATCTCCAGAGATGCTGACCCACTGAGTTACTCCAGCACTTTGTGTCCTACATCTCCCGTTTGCTTCTATCAATGACTCCCCTCACCTCACAATTTGTACGTTCTCCCTGTGCTCTGGTTTCCCCCCCACACTCCAAAGACGTACATGTTTTTAGGTTGTAGGATGGTATAATTGTAAATTATCCCCAGTGTGTAGGATGGTATTAATGTACAGGATGATCGCTTGTCAGTGCGGGCTCAGTGGGCCAAAGTGCTGAAGTGTTTCCGGACTAAAATCTCTAAAGTCTAAAGTATGTACAACGTGTTTCTGCCAATGTCCAACACCAACAATCACTCATCAATACAAAGTTGCAGTAGAGATATGCAATGCATGATTTGACCGTGGGCTATATGTACTATGACGGCACTTCCTCCCTGTGGCTCACACCAAACCCCATCACCACAGACTGGCCAGTGGAAGCCCTCGACCAGCAGCCTGGACTTTGCAGATAAATGATAAACCAATAATCCTTTTAAATGTCTGCTCATTGCATTTCCACTGTCCTTAGTTCATGTTCATGTTATAGGAGCAGCAATTAGGTAATTTGGGCCATCAAGTCTACTCCGCCGTTCAATCTTGGCTGATCTATCTTTCCCTCTCAACCCCATTCTCTTGCCATCTCGCCATAATCCATGACACCCATATTAATCATAAATACTTTTAAATACCCATCATTTTCCTCGCCCTCCTGCCCTTCCTTCCACTCTCCCCCACATGACTCTGGTTGAAGCTCCTACATTCTGCTGTTATTCTGCTAGTTTTCTTTTGCTTCTTTAGTGATCTTCTTGAACCTGTCCTTGGATCTCGACTCCATTTCATTCCATTTGTGACTTCTTCACTAAGGCGGCACAGTGGCACAGCGGTAGTTGCTGTCTTACAGCGCCAGAGACTCGGGTTGGATTCTGACTTTGGATGCTGTGTTTGCGGAGTTTCTACATTCTCCCTGTGACAGGGTGCTCCTATTTACACCCACTCTCCAAAGAAGTGTAGGTTTGTAGGTTAATTGGCTTCTGTAAAGTGTCCCTCATGTGCAGGATAGAACTAGCGTACGTGTGATCATGGTCAGCATCAACTCGCTGGGCCGAAGGGCCTGTTTCCACACTATATCTCGAAACTAAAGTCAATTAAAATTCTCCCAGGATTTTCTGCAAAATATACAAGTAATTCATTTCATGAACTTCCCGGCTACCTTTAAACACATATTTAGTGGAGCCAGTATATTTTAAAGAAGCACATCAGCATACACACAGAATTATTTTGAATAATTTCCCACTCCTCTTTGCTCTAATTTCAAGAGAAGCGCCGGGTGTTGTAAATTTGAAATAAAAGGGAAAAATGCAGGAAAAACTCAGCAAATTAGACAGCATCTGTGGGTAAAGAAACACAGCTAATAATTCAGGCTGAAAACCCTTCATCACAACTGGAAAGTGAGAAAACAAGTTAGCTTAAGTTTCAGAGGGATGAACAGCACAAAGAGAATACCTCTGATAACATGAAGCCCTAATAATCCCAACGGTTATGAAGCCAAAAAAACAGATTGCTGGAGAAACTCAGCGGGTCAGGCAGCATCTGTGGAGAGTAGGAATGGGTGACGTTTTTGTGTCTATTTTATGATATGATACGATACGATATGATAGAACTTAATTTATCCCAGGAGGGAAATTAATTTACCAACATGAAACAGTCATGAAACATGAAATTAAAGTGACGAGTGGAAAGGCTTTGGGGATGTGCAAAGATTGAGGAGGTGGGGGGGGGGGGTGGGGGAAGGGGAGTCAGTCTCAGACTACCCCATGGAAGAAGGGGAGGAGTTGTAACGTTTGAGAGCCACAGGGAAGAAGGATCTCCTGTGGCCTTCTATCCTGTATCTTGGTGGAACCAGTCTGTTGTTGAAGGTGCTCCTCAGGTTGAGCAGTGTGTCATGGAGGGAGTGTGTTGTATTGTCCAGGATGTTCCGTAGTTTGAGGAGCATCTTCCCCTCCAAGACCACCTCCCATGAATCCAACTTCGCCCCCCAGGATGAGTTTGTTGATCCTATTGGCGTCCGCAGACTTCGTTCGCCCTGCTGCCCCAGCACACGGCAGCGAAGAAGATGGCACTGGCTAGCATCTCACTGCAGACGTTGAAGGGGTGGATCCTTCTCAAAAAGTACAGCCGGCTCTGTCCCTTCTTGCACAGGACCCCAACGTTCCTGGACCAGTCCAGTTTACTGTCCAGGTACACTCCCAGATATTTGTACTCCCTGGCAAACTGCACATCCACACCTTTGATGGAGACAGGGGACAGGGGTGTTCCTCTCCTCCTGAAGTCCACCACCAACTCCTTAATCATGTCGGTGTTGAGCTGCAGGTGATTCAGCCCACACCATTGTTGGCTACACCTCTGTATTCAGCTTCCCTCCCCTCACTGATACAGCACACAATTGCAGAGTCATCTGAAAACATCTGCAGGTGGCAGGAGGCGGAGTTATGTCTGAAGTCCGAGGTGTAGATGGTAAACATCTTAAGTTTAGGTGTATTTATTATTTTCAGAAGTACCGAGCTACAGTGAGGAGTTTTGTTTTACATGCAATCCAAAAAGATAAGGTACCTAGATATAACCAGTATTGCTTCCAAGATGGTGCCCACCCCAGGCGACTATTTGTACGCTAGCCACAGAAGCAGATCCACAATCACATATTACAATCGCTCAACACTCTAAAATCTCTAAAGCACTACACGTTGTTCCCTTATAACTGTAAATATAACTCGATTGTAATCATGTATTGTCTTTCCGCTGACAACCATGTGACACTAAACTGAACTGAAACTGAACTGCACAGTTCAAACTCAAGTACAATAGATAGAGCAAAGGGGAAGATGGGGATTGCAGGATAAAGTTCTCAGGGTTGTTGTGCTTCCGTTCCATTTTAGATGAAGATTTTTCTTCGGACCGGGTTGGGCTGAGCCCACCACTCCCTGCAGCCTGTGTCGTTCTATGCATTGGAATTGCTGTATCAGGCCATGATGCAACCAGTCAGAATGCTTTCTACAGTGCATCTGTCAGAGCTTGCTCGAGTAGCTGGTGAATTTGTATGCGATTCCACGGAGGAGAAGGACATGGATGACCGTGCAGGGAGTAGTTTGGAGAATACTAATAGGCAAGGCCAGTTTGAGATTAAAGAGAAGGAGGTGTTGGGG